>APFE031111381.1:0-19487 GCA_000404065.3 Pinus taeda
TCGAGCGGGATTGGCGGCCTTATTTTAGTCGAGCGTTCGTACCTCACCCTGACGGGGGCACGATGGCGGCCTTAATAGTCGAGCATGCTTATGCATTCTACTAATTTGGCCATTTTCAGGAGGCGGAGGTTTGAACATCTCTTCCTAGTTGGGCTGAGCTAATGATATCCGGGTCCAGCCCAGTAGTAGCAGCTTAACCACCATTAGATTAAGCTGTTGATTCTGTCGACCAATAAGTAGGACCAGTAGCATCGTACCTAGTTTACCTTGTTTAAGCACGTGTATAAGCTCTTGATCCAGTACCAGCAGCATACCTTCCATCAGTGCCGGATCGAGACCCAGACCTTCGTGATCCAGACCCAGACTGACGAGATCCGCACCCAGGAGCAATTATAGGCCCTATTCAATATCCAGATCCTTCCGTCATTATATAAGATGCAGACCTGGATAAGTTCATTGACCGAATGGAAGCTACCGTAGAGGCAGATGCAGCAGTTAACCCCGTAGCGAAGGCATAGGCAGTTGTTTAAGCCATTTATTATGTGCTTTATTATGCTGAGGCCGACCAATGTATAGAGAATAACTGATGAAGGACTTTAGCTTTTCTTTCACTAAGAATGCATTGAATCCATGCAATATAGTCTGGTATGCAATTTCTCTTAGCACCAGCCTGTCAAGCACAAACTTGGGAAGTAAGTGTGGGGCTGCTGTTGCTCCATAGATTCTTATATAGGTAAAGTCCTTTTCAATGTACCAGTCTCCTATATTGCTGAGCACTTGCATGGCTTCATCAGATAGTATCGGTGCTGGCTTACCTAATATTAGCTCAAAGGCCTGTGCAAAGAAATGATAACAAATGTTTGCATACTGTCTTTTGTACTTGTTCTCCCACAGATCCTTACAGTATACCTGTACAGGGATGTTTGAGATGCTCCATGCCCATCCCATGCCTGGAAAAGGGTGATTAGCACATATGATATCTCAGAAATACGAAACCATATAAAAGGTTGGAGGGGAATCTGGGCTATGCTCCTTGGCTCTGAGTATTGCCTGCTTCATTGTGTGTCTGAGGATTGCTGCCCAGTTTCAAAGTGATCCTTGCTTGAAAACAGTGTATATTAATGGGACCTCGGCTTCTTTCACATGCGTGGCATCTGGTTCACCATAGAGCAGCCTGCTTACCATAGCAACAGCATAAATGTATGGCTCTCTTAGGTGAATAGAAGGAGAAAAACCATCGGCTCTAACTTGAAATATTATACCCTCAGCCCACCATTTGACTAGTATTTTCCTGCTGTCTTTATCCCTGTTGAAGTCATCTACCCAAGAAGTGGTCAGGTAGGTATCTGGTTCAAATAACTTGTAATATTTCTCCAACTCCAGGCGTAGATTCTGTTCCATCAATTTCAGATTCAGTTCGTTCCCTAGATCGTTCTCCAGATCCTGTTGCCCGAGCATCATTAGCAACACCAATCAAAAGGGCAGGGGCAGAGGCAGTTGATCCACCACCAGCAAAGGCAAGCATAGCCAAGGTGGAAAAAGCACCATTTACATTTACTACGTATATAATTGACTTAACCGCGTAAGGCGTGGACTGAGTTTACCTAGAAGCATAGGTTTCGGTCCTTTTCATTTCCAATCCAGATGCAGAACCAGCGAAGTAAGCAGATTCTATGGTTTCATATCCTATAGCAACAGAGCGAGTAGCAAAGGTTTAACCATAATTCATTGATGGCCCGTAATGCTGCCTCACCCCTATTCCTCGAAGAATCCATAGCTCTTGCGCGCACAGTTTCACCTTGCGTGGGGACAGTTGGATGCGGGTATCTGTCTTTCTATTTCTGCGGGTCCAACCTATACCTTCGGGAAGAAGCCGCAGCATGGTTAGTGGCGTATCAGTATCATAGCTAAGCGTACAGCCACAGCCATCTGGATAACGAAAGATAACGAAATGAATAATGAACATAGAACATATATAAGTGTTAGGTGGGATCTAAACCAATGTATGTGTCGTATCTCCGGCCAGTCCCAACAGTGCCAGCTTCCTTCCCTGTGCCCAGCCCGCATCTCAGCCAGCATCAATTCCAACATCAATCCCAGCCGGTATCCAGACATGCATCCGTACAGCTCCCCGTCCATCAGTGAATCAATCCATCAACCCACCAGTCCCAGTGCCAGTCTGTTTCCCCGCCCTGCGGCAACGATGAAAGCAGCTGCACAACCAGCAGCAACGGAGGTGTAGGCAGCTTTCACATAGCAAGCAGCAGAACAGCATCTGCTTGTCCTTCCTAAGCCCAGCAGTCCAGTGTGAACCTGTTCAGTCATTGTTCAGCGGCAGATCGATCAAGTGGTAAAGAGAAAAAAGGGGGAGAATAAGCAAAGGCTACGGTAGGAGAGGTCTAAGTGGAGATTCTGTAATATACACTCCTTTTTCTCCTTGATACTTTTTCCTCCTTTGACATTTGATCCCTTTGAGTTGCCTTGATTCCTTACCCTATCACTTTGTGCCACTTTATATCCTCATCAGACTGAGACTGAGCTAAACCTGCATACTTGGATACTCCTTCGATTTTGCTTTGATTATTGTGACCTAGGTTGAATTCATCTATGGGTAAGTAAAGAGAAATATGGGGGGGGTTATTGGAAACACTGAAGTAAAGGGAATGATATCAATGTAGGGTAAAGGGTTCATAGTCAAGGTTGTTCTAAGTGCTTGCTGTACCCCAAAAGTCTTAATTAAGCAAGTGTTTTCAAAAGCCTGTGAATGCTGTATCGCTAATCTAAGGCGTATAGGGGGTACGGAGTGAAGGTGTTATGTGGTGTGTGGTGGGGAGTAAGAAAGGGTAAGGTAAGGTTGTTTAATCCCATCCCATCCCGTAGAAGTCTGTAGCAGTACCCATTAAGCGATTCATTAAGCGAGTGGTTAGTAAGGGCAGGTGCTAGGTCTTCCGGTGGGCAGGTCTATTGATGGCGGCCCCTTGTCGAGCCTGTTTCCGCATCCTGATAGGGGTTACCTTATCAGGAGAATGACCCAGGTTCGTCCCAGCCATATGGTTGTAGGTTTGCGTAGCCGTGATGCCGGTGAAATGGTCCGCAAGGGTGCAGATACCGATCAAGGAGGTTGCCTTGCGGTGTGTCCTTGTTATCGTCTTGGGGGCACGAGGATTAGGAGTGTAGTGCATGATGAGGGTGAAGGGAAGGAGTATCCAGTGTTTGTTGTGTGTTGGTCGATAAGGCTTTGCTTGCTTGTTGGCATCCGATGGTTAGCTCCTTCTTGGTTCCTTGGTTTCCTTAGCGTTGATCTTGACCGGATCCATGATGAGTGTCAGATTGGGGGTCGAAGGAGTGGTTTCGATCAATGTGTGAGTGTCATTCGATGATCCCCAATCCGGTAGGCGGGCAATCCCGACCAAGCTAATTTCTACCAACCTGGATCATGGTACAGTGACCGCGACGCTCCGGATCGCGATAGTAAGAATGATTTTGATAGCTTTCCTCGACCTCGTAACCTCGACCGAGTCCCTTCGGGCCTTACTAAGAGAGCTTGGCTTTCATCCTAAATTTCCATTTCAATGAGAGAGATTTGATCCGATTAGGATCTCTTTTTTTCATGAATTACATATGTAATTACGGTATCGAATCCAATCTGCTATTATATATGTAATTTCGCTTTGATTTATTCCCCTCAATCTAGCGAAGGGTTGGGATAACTACTTGACAGTAACCGGTCAGGAGATTGCTGATCTGATCCGAAACACTAGATTTTGTTTTCTAATCAGGTTGAAAGCAGAGCTAGACAAGACACTGAATTCTCCTTATTCATTGTCGACGACTTTGCTTAGGCTGCCATGTCTTCCTTAAAGCCAAACCCTCCCTTCCCTTTTAGACTATCTCTCTATATACGAGATTCTGTTACGATCTATTATGATAGCCTAAAGCGGAATTACATATATAAAGTGGTATTTGGGCTGGCTGGTTGTAGAGCTGGTTGGAGAGCTGCTGGTTGGTGGGATGGTGAACGTATGTTTCCTTCTTTCTGATGAACGTCTGAAGGCGAACGTAGGTGGGCTGGAAAGAGGCTGTTCATGAGGTAAGGGAACAGAGAAATAAACCATACAGCCAAACAATCTAACCGTCCACTACAAACCACACTAGCTAACCTACAAGCAAGCAACCTTACCGGAGCTTAGCTGTCCCGTACTTGCCTAAGCGCTCGAATCATCCGATTGGTATAGGGTAATTAGGAAACACTTAAGTGAAGAAAGAGGTAAGGTAAAGAAAGGTTTGATGTCTGCTTGCTGATCCAAAATAACAGAGGAAATCAGATTCAGATCAGCCTAGTTCCAGTGAAGGAACCAAGACTAGTAGGTATTGATTCAGGCTGATTGGTACTGGGGTCTGGGGTGAAGGTCTAAAGGTAAGGGTAAGTCAGATTCCGTCCTGCTTCTGCTTCTAAGAGGTCAAATAGTGGTACCTACTAAGCGCTAAATTGATCCAAGGTAGGGTAATAGGTCGGACAGGTAGGCAGGTAGTAAGTAAACACCAAATGAAGTAAGGTCTAAGGGTAAGAACGTTGTATCATGCATACGATGCCAGCCATTCAATCAATCAATCTCTAACACTTACTCGATTTACTCCGTTTCTCGATGCGTAATTACGTATATATAATTCCTCTCCTCGACCTCGTAACCTCGGCCGAGTCCCTCACTTCTTTGGGGAAGGTGAGCGAGAAATCCCTACGGGCCTTATGGTCGAGCCTGCTTGCGCATCATGACCAGCAGTCGCTTACTTATTTACTTCGTCGGCGAGGGCAGAAAAGCGCATAATTACTGACTGCTATAATAGCGGCATTGTCCGCTAGCTATCCACACGTGCCATTTAGGAAGAGCCAAAAGCCCCGGCACGAATATATTCAATGTCATCCCGGGCAGACACCATTGGGCTTTCTTTATATAGTTGGGGGTGGGGCATGAATTTGACGTATAGAATCTAATCCCCAGAACCAACTAACTGACTACAATGGGGTGGGGGCGGAGACTCTTTATTTCATGAGATTGCTCTTCTTCTCAATTACTTATGAAGTTGAAGTCAGACATACCCGTACTCAGATCCGGTCCGGCCGAGCCTTTCCAGAATACGATTCAGTCTTACCAACTGCTTGAGAGGAAGATTCATAGAAGGAATCAATTTCTTATTGGGTGGGAACTTTGAAGCATTGCTAGCGCACCAACTATTGCTTAGTAGGTTTACCAGCTTTTGTATTAGCATAAGTAAGTATACTTCCTTATCTAAGCGTGTATAGGAGCTGAAGGTGAAAGAAACTAATTTCATTATGTGGTACAGGTGGCTTTGGAGGCGGCCACAAAGATGTACAGTAGCTATTACGGCCACCACACCAATACTATTAAGAGCCGGCCTAATGGTCTGGTCAAGGAAGCAGCCAACGAACTAGCTCTGGATGATTACCAGCCCGCAGACTAGCTATCGAGGTGGATCTCACTTCGTTCGGCACCAAGCTCATTCCCTCACTTCGTGGGCATCAGTAAGGGCTCTTAAGCATGTCTCCTCAAAGCCGGTTGACGGGCCAAATCTATATGGAAAGGTACAACCGGCCGAGCACCAAAAAGAGGAGAAGTGTCGCGTAGGTAGAAAAGGTCATTTAATTCAAGGCAGACGTATAGAAAGCGTCTGAGAGGCCTTTATAAAATCAAATGCCCTATTAGCGTTCGGTCAGTTCTTGGAGCAATAACAATCAATAGTACCGCAGCGTGATCTGAACCATGATATGGACTCCAAGCTGTTATGGCAGGAGCACAAACATAAACAACTTCAATATTTCATTGTATCACTATCTGACAAGGGCTTGCTCATTTGACGAACTGAGGATTGGTTGTTGTTGCTCAACATACTAGCATTGTAAGAGAGTGTGATATCCATAGAACCTTCTAATCATGCTTAGAAGAGAAGTGAAAGCTTCAAAAAGTGTCGCATGCTTCTTCCACAAAGCGAACATTGTACTATCAAGGAAAAGCGAAAGTGTTGTCTGTTAAGAAAATACCTGGGGCGCCACTGTGGCTTATGATATTTTCACATTCATAGTGAGACTATCTACCCTAGCCTCAACATCTTATCGCACAATTGTCAACCCTTTTATTGCCTTTGTCTTATGTGCCAACTCTGTCTCTAAAGCTAGAATAGTCATGTTCAAAGCTTGTTGGGCTTCATTCTATCACTAGGCATTGCTGAGCGTAATTTGTCATTCTATGAACTGAACCTTCAACCTTGCATTTTCTTACTCTAATCAAAATCTTGTCACAACTTTGCCATCTTAGCATAATGCATTTCAATCAGAACTTAATCCAATGTTCTCAATGTGTCCAATGGCATCTCATGTTCCTCATGAGTTGATACAACTTGAATCAATATGAACCATGGTATGTCTCCTTCTCAGATTTCAATCCTAGAAATAAGAGGAAGCCACAAAAATGAAATTCCTTAGAATTCTTTTGGCAGTGTGTGCTTGTGTTTGTTCAATGGATACTACTACTATATTTGTGGAGGGCGTTGAGGTGTTGGGAGTTTACTATAGTAGCGGGGAATCTAGCAGAGGGGTGGACATGGTAGTTTCTTTGGGGAAGAAGTTCATGCAACCAAAAGGAGAGGATTCCATAGAAACCCTTGAGGAGAACCAGTGCAGGAGGATTATATAGGCATTGCAAGGATGACAACATGGTAGGGTTCCAGAGTGAAGGGTGCAGAATTGGTCGATGAGACACGGGTGATGTAGGAGGGAAGCACATACTCCAATTGGGGTTCATCTATGTTGATCATAGGAGGAAGGGTGGTTTGAGGGCTTTCCTCCATGATCAAGGTTGAGGAAGGGTCATTGCTAGGTGGTTGTAGGGAAAAGGACTAATCACATTGGGTGGTAGATAGGTCAAGAGGTGTACATCCCATGTGTGTCCAATGTGTAAGCTCAGGTGGATTAGGGGAGGTAGGATCGAGAATGTTGGTGAGGTGAGCACAGGTATGCCGTGTGGCTGTGGCCATAGGGGGAGAGGACATGCTTTATTCTGGAGTTTTTTGTTGTTGAGGTCGATGGTACTATTGGGATCATCTTTGACTATCTCATGTAGGGGTAGGAGGCCATGAAGAGGTGGAGATTGGAGTAACCCATGGGCCACGTCCGATCAAGGTGTCACGATCTATGAACTCTCTATATTCTTTATCTTCCTCTGTGCATCCTTCAACAACTCACTATATTTTGGGTGGCTCAATTGGGGCTAGTGGGCCGTTATGTTGAGAGCATTGTAAAGAGCATTGACATTCTATAAAACGAAACCTAGAATGAGAGTCTGTGTAAGGTGTGAAGCCGCTTGTCCCTCCGAGGGGCAAGGAAAAATACATCCTTCCACACATGCCATTATTAAATATGATATTTACCCATCACCTTTTCTCCATTCTAGCTCCGTTATTCATGTGGGTCGCTAAGTCCCTGCTCTTTGAATTCCCTAGTTCTCAACTATGTGAATCCAATAATAGTAGGAGCATAAATAGTTGGAGAAGGGAGTTGGTAACAAAACGAAATCGGGTTCCCTTTAGATTTTGCACCATTAGGAAGAGATGAATGGAAGTCGAGTTCTAAAGAAGAGTCTGCCCAGTGCTCCTAGATCTCTAAGCTAAGCAAAGCTCACTTTCAAAGGTGCGAAGCCGCCAGAGAAGAAAATAGGAGGGGCAAGGACCCGGAGGGGCTTGCGCTTCCTAGGGCAAGGAGTTCTTCTTATGTATTAGCCTTTGGTAAAGCCGCGTCTAATAGAAAACTCAAAAAGCGCTATACATTATAAAGAGAAAAGGACACTTGTGCGTGGTAGTGACTAACTCACTCGGTGTCTTCCCGTTCCCTTGTACCTTCCCGTACTGTATCGTCCGTAGTCCTGCCTGACCTCAAACTATGTGTTCCATCAATACAATTGATCAATCGCTCAATCAATCAATCTCAATCAATCGGTGTCTGGGCCAACCTTCCTCAACAATGTGTGTTTTGAATCTGGTGTATTGCCTCACCACCCCGTGTGAACTCTGGGTATTGGTTCCTGAAGTTGTGTAATGAGTATGGGTGCCAGAAAGCTGAATGAGTATTGTGTCCTTCCTGAAGGCCGAATGTGTATTGGTGGGTGTTGTTATTGAAAGCGTAATGGGTGGGATGAACTGGCATACATAACGTTGTGTCCAGGCCTCTATTGTGAAAAGGACTTCTAGTTGTGTGTCAAGACCCTAATCGTGTGTCCTGCGGGCCTTGTGCTATGGATGGTCAATTCGCTGGCCGAATACTCTTAGTAGAGTGCTTCCCGCTCCCCCGATTATAGATGGAATGGCGGAATGGAGCTGGGTAGATTTATGGATGGATTGATTGGAATCACCTTAAAATGCTATGAGTAATCGACTTGCCAAAATAGACAAAATTGAGAGACCCAGATGGACCCATATGTCTATGAACCCCCACAACACTTGGTTGAATATAGACAACACCGCTTCTAAGGACGTTTTTGGGATTGACCGGAACCACCCGACCTGGATGCTTTCATACGGAACCCAGAATCAGGCACGAGATTTCACAGGCCCTATTTAAGTGCCAGAATTCATAAAGTTGACTAAATAGAAATGCTAGGTCGAGACCCCGGTGGATGGATATGACTCAAATCCCATACAAACACAGGTTCTAGATAGGAAAACATGCATCTCAGAAGCTTTTTCAAATGAATTCACGGACCAGAACAATCAGCATGGCTTTAACATCTTGCTTCAAAGTAGGGCCCTGTCAATTAGATATTTGCCTAAAAAAAAAAGTCAATTTTGAGACCCGGATGGGGAATTATGCCTAGACCCCCAACAACCCATGGTTTTTGATAGTTGAAATCGTATTTCAGAAGGTCTTTAGGATCGACCCAACGGAACAACTTCTTGAGCCACCCAACCTTTAGGATTTGATTCTTCCTGACCAAACTTGCTTTTCGCAGAATGGACTTGAACAAATAGGTTTTGACCTCTCCTTTTAGTCGAGCCATTCTTACGCACCCTTCGGTAGTTTCAAGCCAATTTGTATGAAAGTACCGACAACCAATAGTAGGGTAGAAATCAAATCCCCATCTAAGAGGTACTTATAAGAGCGATGGCGGCCCGATAGAATAGCACGGATAGGGCCTTTCGCTGTCGCTCGGGGACTTAAGCTGAGCGAGACGGGGTGAGTAGTAATATACATAATATTCCAGATGGGCATGTGAGTTAGCTGTGTTAGTGAACCAGCCTAATTATAGGTGGGGTTAGCGGTGGTTGTACCAGTGCTAACATACGTGCATGTCGTAGGGTTGGTCGGCTGTGTTAGTTGTTAGCTAGGTTAGTGCACCAGTCTAGTAGCAGTGGTTAGCAGCGGTCGTACCAGTACTTTATAGATGTGCATGTGGTTAGCTAGCTTAGTAGCATTGGTTGGTTGCCCCAGTGCTAACATATACGTCAGTCAATTCGCTAGATCAGGCTTAGTTCTAAGCTTACATACGCACATGTGTCTCTTCCTTTCCCTTGCAAAGTAGCTTAGTTAGGTTCAGAGTGTTTGGACCTTATATATTTGCATGTGTCCCTTCCTTTCCTTTTAGGGTAGCTTTTTAGTTAGGTCAGGGTTGGACCTGTGCGTATGTCTGTGCATTAGTTGATTGGGTGTTTTACCGTTATAAGTTAGTAGATTGGGTTAGCCAGTTAGCTTAGTTTACCGGGTTGGGTAGTTACAGTGCGTGTCTATGCATCTTTTAGTTTATTGACTGGGTTAGTACTGGGGCCTAAATTCCTATCAATCTTGTGAGGGCGGAATAGCCTCTCTCTGTGGCTCCGGTGTGAGCAGTTGTATCTGAGCGGCCCAGCTAAGCGTGTAACCTCCGACTGAATAGCATGTCCATTTATACCTATTCCTTTTGCCTGCTGTGTATTTTCACGTATGAATCATCCATCCACACAAAGAATACCCCGCCCACGCTAAGTAATATGCCATCCAAGCTCCACAATAATACAACGACTAGGAACACTAGCTAATCTCAGAACACCTATTCTAGGAACACGTACTAATGCTGGAACACCGCTTTCTTGGAACCATTGCTTATGTTGGAACATGACTTATTAGATAAAGAGCTTATGTCGGAACAAATCTTATGGGAACAATAGCGCATGTCGGAACTGGACCATGTAGAGGAGCCAAAATCAGTTTGGATGACTCAACTCATTATGGTTGAAGATGTTGGAACACCACTCCTAGGAACACTCTGTAATTGCTCTTATCACCTATTGATTAAGATGTTAACCCTCCAAGATCAATAAATTAGCCGCCCGTACCTGTCCTTACTTGCTGTTGAGGAGCTGAAGGGACTGGGGTGATAGAATAAGGCAGGGACGGATCCATGTCCGACTAGGTGGAAGGTGCCCATATCCATATGTGTTTTTCGAACCTAAGTAAGCACTAGTAGCTCCGGTAAGCGAAGCAATCATGATCATTGCACCGGTTGCTTGATACGGCTATTGAGTTTATCCGACATAGACTTTGACACACGCAGCCTCACCCCCACAAGTGGGAACACTCCGAAGTTATAGTTTAATATGACTACTTGGAACACTACCAAATGCCAGAACTATTCGAGGCTAATCCACCAAGCTTCTTGGAACAACAGCATTTGTCGGAACAAAGCTTATAGCTACATTAGCAGATATCGGAACTGAGCTTATGGGAACAATAACTTATGTCGTAACACCTAAGCTAGGAACTGCATATGAGATTTCCTCATTGATATCTCATCAATGAACCAACCCCTCCCATCTGTTCATGAATAGCGCAATACGGGCCTCCTTGCTTTACAGGGCTCCCCATCTATCTAGTTTCGATGAGTCAAGTTGAAATAATTGGACCCAATAAAGAAATATAGATAGATACGCATTGGTATGTATTCGAGCTATTGATAAGTCACTTGCTAAGGAAGGGTTCTTTCCGTTAGATCAGATACGGATATTGAAATTGCTAAGGTTGGATACGACCTATATTTGATGGGACTGGATTAGATTGCAGAATCAGATTGCCGAGTGGAGCTTGTTCAGTGAAGAGTTTGGATTGGGCTGTATGTAGATTGTGTTCCACAGATTTAGTACAATTTCCGCCCCTCGAAATACTGTCTTAAACGTCATAATCTCACTTGATAAAAAATAGCTGTGGTGTTCTAATATAAGCATATGTTGCTATAAGCATCTCTAGTTGTTTCTACAAGTGCTGTTCCGCCATTAGCTAGTGTTCCTACTAGGTGCACTGTTGTTCCTATATTCTATGATGTTCATCGAAGTATTGTCGTGCTCTCTACGTGGATCTGGATCTGGATTAGAAACTGGTAGGACTGGGACTAGAACTGCTTTAGCTTTTCAACTGCTTGTAGATAAACTTCAATAGGTTCCACAACTAACTAAACTCAATCAACAAGTGTTGCTTCTAGGTCAACTTCAATAGGTTCCGGGCCGGTGTAACTGGGTCATCGATGAGTGCTTCAACAGGTGCTTCAATGGGATCTGGGTCTCGATCTAGCTCAAATGCTTCCTCCTTCCCTGTTGCCCTGTTGCTGGGGACTCTATAATTGGATTTGCTACCGAAGAAGCCTTCGCCTCTTATGCTCGATCTCCAACCGATGAAACTGCGACCTTTGCCTCTCACTCTGTCTTTGTTGCCTTCTATGCTTCAGCTTATGTCTCTACCATTGCGAGGAAACGAGTGCTTCAACTTGATCAACTGGCTCTTGAATTGATCCATAAGCGGGTGCTGGTTCAATTGCTCCTGCCTGCTTTCATCTCTGCCTCTGTCGCTGGATATCAATCTATAACACAAGGCCAAACTATCTATTACTTCAATATCGCTCAGGGCTGCCCCACCCTTTTTCATTTATTGAATAGGGGGTTGCGGGCTATGCCTATTGATCTGGAAGATATGCTGCTAGAGGTTCTCAATCTCGATATGGAAGAGATGCAAGCTATGGCTCTGCCTTTGTCTCTGCTGCCTACTTTAGAACCTGCTATACCTTTCAATTGTCTGTCCCAACCGCTTACCTTTACTGTTGACTTTCACCCATCTGTTTTCTCGTTTTGTTGTCAGCTGCGCCGCGCTTGTTCTGTCTCCAATAGGTGGGTCACTCTACTGCTACTTGGCCTTGCATAGATGGACTCAGAAATGGCTACTGGGTCATGTGCGGCACAAAGCAAAGATTTGGACGAGCAGGTGAATGGCTATCGACGAGTGCCTTGCTAAAGAACTGGTACTTATACCGGGTATCAATCTAAATATGCCTATGCTACCCGTCTCTTTGCTACTGGAGGGTGTGGATTTGTATTCGCACCTAAAATGGGATATAAAACCCAAACTTCGGGGTCAAATGGTTCTGTTTCTACCTTGTATACTGACTTTGCTGCATCTGTATCCGCCTTTGCCCCGACCACCTGTGCCTATATGCTCTAGCCGCCTCTTACTCTCGAACGGAAGGATCTGAAACTACTAGCTTTCGAACTGAAACGGGTGCTGCTTCACTGGCACCATAAACTGGCGCATTCACTGATTCCGGGTAAACAAAGTAAACTAGCTCTACCTCCTATGCTTCTGATGGATGGGAAACTGGTCTTATCACATTCGTGTTGGTAGCAGCAGCTAGTTCTGACTAGTCTTACCTTGGGGCTGCTCTTATAGGCTGTGCTTGGATGGAGGTTGGCGATTGGCTGTCCTGCTTTCTATTGCTATGGGCTTTTCTTCCGCCTATAGTGGTCCTAAGAACCCGCTTACACTTAATACCTTGGGTCGCTTAGCCTGTGTTTCACGCTTAGCCTGTTTGGCGCTATGCTGAACATACATGGCTTTCGTATGACATATGACTTTCGTATGACATATGGCTCTCGATCTGGCTATGGTAATGGGATCTTTGCTTCTGATCCTGGCTGTGCTCCTGCCTTTGCTTCATCGACTGGATCAACAAATGGTTCTGCGAAGGCTGGATCAAGAGAAATTGAATCAACCCTGGCCGGGTTGGAATGGAATGCACCGAACAGGATAGGAATATGAAGCTGCCTACTATTTTGATTTAAGGGGTGTTCGCCCCCTATTATTATTATTTAAGGCCAGGCTTGCATGATCGAAAAGGCCACTTCCCCCTTTTTGTGTAATGTGATGTGCCCACTTCTATAGTTTCGGGTTGATACAACTTCCGGAGATACGAGATTCCCGTTCTAAAAGGGGCCCTTACCCTTACTTTGAAAGCGACGTGAATAAAACCATTCTAAGAGAAGGGAACTCAACTCGAATCTCCTTGTTGCCATTTGAAAGCTGAGAAGCACAGCTTATAGAATAATTGAGGATGCGAAGCATGGCTCGACCACCGGGAGAGGACAATTGCCCATCGACATTCCCTACTATAAGCTCTTAGGGGCCGCGGGACCCGACATTTCCTACCATCTCGTACACGTGAAAACTCCTCCGCTCGCAGCTACTCGCACGGGTCGATCCCCTTCTTCCAGCTAATTGGATTAGGTGTTTCGGTTCGCCAAGTCCCGTTCCGAAAGTCCAACATCCAGAAAGGAAAAGGGCTAACCTGCTTGGATACGCGATTGAACATGGTATCCCTTTCACCCGTCCCTCCCTTCACTTCATTCATGCTGGAGCATCCAAGTGAATCGTTCCAAAGCAGGTGGACTGAGCGGGCCAGAGCAAATCATTGATCGGTCCAATGGCGCCACCTTAATCAATCCCGAAACTACTCGACATCTATATACGTATATAGTGCTGGAGCGGAAGGCCCGCTATGGACCTGAATGTGAAATGCCTGGGCAATAACTTGAATGAGTAGGCGGTATAACAATGGCTGGAGGCAGGCGGATGAAAGCTAGGACTCAAATCCGCTTCGGTATTCTTCGAAGGGGCTGGTTGGCATCTCGTTCCCGATAATGGTGATACCCGGGTGGGCTCGGAGCTCACGGCTTGCCAAGCCAGCCCTAGTTTCTTCAACACCAGTTGATGTCTTAATGACACTCTCTTTTTCCGCCGTCGCATTCATTTTCCTTCTTTTAGAAGAACTTGGCTCGCCATTATATTGATACGGGTCTTAGCGCCAAATCGATTTAGTGATCGCCTTAGTCATACCTGTCGGTCGATGATTCCTTACCTACCCAGATAGTTGAAGTCCGGTTGATGATTCCGATCTCACTTACCCACCTGAAATTTTTGATATTGTCATTGTATCCGCAGTAGTTCAATACCTCTCGTCACCCCTTTTTCATACTGGTTCTTGCTCATACGGGGAACAGGGAGCGTATCTATTTCGGGGGGCCAGACCAAGCACTTTCTATTCGGAAAGCTGTTTTCTTCATGAAGGAAAGGCTCCTAATAGCTATAGCTGTAGCCCACATTAGCGCTTTACCCCTCTCCCTGGTGTTCGGTAGGCATCCCGATTATATACGTTTCATGATGGTAACACATTCCAAGCTAGTTGTTATTATATCTTATATAGATGTATATCTATATATAATCACTTGGACCCGCACCTCGTGCTAGTTCGTGCGCTGGTAAACATACCGACCTCCATAGGCAGATGATGCCCTTTTCAGAAGCTTTTTTCCACCCTTTGAACGCTAAGCTATCTCTCTTAACCACAGCTACTTATCGCGCTTTCTTTTCATTTGGTGCTTCAGACCTTTCAGAGCCTTTTTACAACCGAGTCTTCGTCCCACCTCTCGCAAGTATTGGTGCCAGCTCTGAAAAGCTCCTGTACATCCGGTGGCCGCTACAAAAAGACCTGTACTACATAATGAATTAATTAAGCCTACACCTTGAGAGAATAGCTCCTGTACTTATTTAGTGGCTGCATCTGAGTTACCTGTGCAACAGAATTAGTTCTACTTACGCATGCTTAACCCTACTAAGTGAGGTTTCAACCTTCTAAGAAAGAAAAGAAAGTGACTGGGCTTATTATCTTGAAACCGGAGCTCGTGCTGCTATTAGGCTGCCGGTTCTCAGCCCTACCAAGCTATAGTGCAGGTTGATGCTGTTACCGATAAAGAAAAAGAGAAAGATGAAGGTGAAGCTTATCCAACCGTAGGAACAGAATCTAGCTACTGAGACTTAGACTTAGACTGAGCTAGCTGAACAAGGCAGGGATGAAACGAAGGTCCCGGAGGGGCTTGGGCTTCCTAGTGCAAGGAAGAATCGGTATTACGCTAACAGACAGGTAGTCCACGGACCTCCTTTTACTCTTTGGGTTCTGCCCTTAGAGGGGCACCCTACCTCGTTCTACTCATGCATGAATGGTTCGGGGAAAAGGTAGTCCGCGGAACCTTACATAGACGTTTTACCTTCCTTAGGAAGCTCTGGTAGGAGATTCATGGTAGGCGAGTGAAATAGATGTTGGCTGGGGTGGGGAGGGGCAGTAGAATATACCTACCCTCATGTAGATTATTTCATAAGGGGGATTGGCCAGCTTTCTCTAAATAGAGAGCGCTGATAGAGATATAGTTTCTATATTTCCGCACTGAATAGTCCCTCCATCCATCGTCCATCAAGCGCGGTAAGGAGTGGGCGGAGCCATCGCGGTAAGTTACATTCCCTATCGATTGGTTGGTAATTATCCTTTTTAATAGAGTAGTGAGTTCCACAGCTCCAGGATCTAACCTACTAGCTAGGGCTTTAAGAACCTACATGGATGGGGGGAATCTACCTAGCATTAAGCGTTAAGATGGCCAGCGTAGCTCGCCTAACCAGCCGATAATGCCTAACAAGCCACGCTGATAACGCCTAACCAGCCCCGCAATCGTGCACCCGCAAATGTGACATTCCTTCTTCTATCGACAGGCAAAGAAAAAGAATAAGAAGCCAAGTCGTGTTAGGAAGGTGGGTGGTGCTTAACTTATTGTGTTTGGGATATTCACGTATATAATGCTATCATGGGAACTATACTTCAAAAACTCCCTAGACCCTTAAGCCTATGTCCTTGAGACCTCCAAAATTCAACTACATACTTGGAAATCTCTGCCTCATACATATGCCTTGGTAACTTTACCTACGCCTAGGAAACTTTACCTCCAGGTGGGACTAGCCCTGGTATGCTCATACCTACACCCTATGCCCTCCTTTGGACTAGACTTTGTAACAACCTATGCATCATACCTACTCCTTGGGAACTTACAACCATACATACTGACCTCTTGGTACGTCCCACAAAAGAAAAGTATCTGTGGCATATGAAACAAAGGTGAGGTGAAAGAGTGGGCCCCCCCACCCAATAAGTAAAATGAAGGACCGGCAGGGTGCGTAAGCACACTCGCCTGTCAAGGAGAGGGGCTCGACTCTTTTTTTTACTTATTTGGGGGGGCCAATAAGTAAAATGAAACTTGACACCCGAAGAAATCAAGGCCTAATTTAGACTCTCTCTATATACGAGATTCTGGTATGATCCATAGAAAGAGACAACCCCTGGATGGCTGGGATAAGAAAGAACCGGGCTTACTTGATTGCTTGCTGGCTGATTCGACTGACTCAACTTCTGCTGGAGGATCTGAAACTGCTGCTAGTGGGCCAGGAACTGCTCAACGGCGGGTATGGAACTACTCTACCTAGGTATGCTTATAGGTTTGCTTACTTTGGTGCTGCTAGCTATGGATCTCGATCTCAAAATATGGCTAACCACCTAGGGATGATGTTGTTAGTGGTGCTACTGCTGCTGGAGGCAATGAAATTGGTGGTTTAACGCCTGGCAATGAAATTGGATGATATGCATTTGGGCTTTTGTTTCATTGGTTGATGCCCGTTCCAACCGGATCTTCGGATATGTTATTAGTCTTATACTCGTAGCCAAACATGCCTTAGTTTCAGAGATGTTAGTATTCCACCTGGTGGTACGATCGCGTTGGCACGCTCTTCTATGGGTTAAGGGGCCATATCGAGAGAACGCATGAAACACTGAACGAATAAGCCTCACCTCACTCTTGGAAGGGCTGGCTACCGAATCCATTTATTGAACCAGGGAGCAAAGCTCTCTTACCCGCCTAACCTAGCGCCTCTGTGGATCAATCCCAAAGCTGGTCCCTATTGTCGATGGTGGTTCTGAATCAATAGGATCTGGAACGCACGAAGGAATTAGATCTTCCATAACTGGATCAAGATCAACAGAAACTGGGTCTAGCTCACGAGAATCAGGAACTGGATCACGCTAATTCGGGGGACTGCCTCTGGGTCATCCGTCACTTCATCCCTATAACCAGAATCTGGCTCTCGATCTCAATAATCAAACTTAGAAGGCGTACTGAATGCGGATGTAACTGAATGGATAGCGTATATGCGGGCGTATGGAACTGAATGCGGGGCGTGTATGGATGTGTGATGCGGGGCGTGTAAGATGTAGGAACTGTGTGCCGTATCGGCAAGTCATGGGGTCAAGCGGTATCGATAACAGGCATCGCGGTAGTGCTCAACATAAGGCAAGCGGTAGCAATCAGATCATGCGGGTATCGAGCGGTAGTTGTACTCACCTGGTATCGAGTCACATCATTGCACCTCGCTCCCTTATCACACCTTCCTTCATCATTGAGTAAGATCAACGAATAACATCATCCTGGGGGTAACCTCTTCTCTCTTCAATTGTTCCTCCCTACAAGTGCTGCTCATTCTCTTATCTGTGCTACTAAATTGAACGATTCTCGGCCTCCATCCATGCATCTTCCTTCCGGTGAGGTCTCCTTTGTCTCGGCTAGCGGCAGCGATCCTCTATTTCTTCTCCCCCGGTATCCACTTCTTTCTCCCCCGGTCTCGGCTATCGGCAGCTAACTAGGTGCTCCCATCGAGCGGTAGCGATACTCCTTCCCTCATTGAGTCACTTCATTGAGTAACATAATGCATCATCGGCCTCGCGCTTCAAATACTATCATCACTCCCGGCGGATACAATCACAGTGTGTCTGTCTGTTGCATGATCAAATCCTATCCTCGACAGGAGCCATCGTAAGCATTGTCGTCGATTCATGCCTTCGATCCAATTGCTGAACCTAGTGCCGTATCGATAAGTGAGGCGTAGGGTCGAGGGTGTAGGGCGGCGGGTAGAGTTGCAGGGTCGAGGGTAGAGAACATGAGGCCCTATAACCCCTGCAGTGGTATATGAAATTGGTCGAGACTGGTGCCTAGGGTGCTGTTAAGACCCTCGATAAGGTGAAGACTTGTTTCCTTGAACTTATAGGTCTCCATCTCCTCCTGGAACTCCTCCTGTTTCTTTCACTGCTCGTCCTGCTTTATCTTCCTCTTTACAATCTTACTCTCGCTAACCAAGGTATCCATCTGCACCAGGAACACCTTAATAAGCTACGGAACCAACAGAAACAACTCATGCTGGCATTATATCTACATATGGTAGCCAAACTGATACCACTCTACCAGGTCCTCCCTCTCTATCTCCGTAGACATCTAACACTAGACGATTTGCATCTGGAGCTTTCACTTGGTCAAATGCCTTTACCGCTGCTTATGGGTCAACTCGATACGCCCATCCTGGTATTCAATAGGATCTCGAACACACGAAGGGATTAGATCTTCCGTAACTGCATCAACTTCCACGCATGAAAGGTCAACCACTCCATCAACAGAATGAACTACTTTGGCTCCATCAACTGCATCAACATCAACAACAGCAGAAACTCCCTCTAGCTCACCATATTCAGAAACTTTTTCACCATCATTAGGGACTCCCTCTCCCTCATACCTAACTGAATCCCTATCAACTGTAACTCCCTCTCCTTCATCCCTAACCCCAGAGTCTTGACTTCAAATAGTCCATACAGAAAGGGGATGCTTTTAGCCTTTACCTACATATACAATTGGATACACTACCTGCTATATTGCTTTAGACAACCTGTGCTTTTAAATAAAGCACTTTTCTCTTAGGAGAATCCTATTTGATTAGCTCCTTCTCCTTTGCTCATCCTCAGAGCTTCAACACTTTACATCAGACCTACACTTACCTTTGGTTTTACCATAGGTCGGTCTACTTTGCTCAGCCTTTTGAGCTAGCTGCTTAGTACCCCATCCACCTATTTTAGTTAGTCCGCCCATTATACCTACTCCTGCTAGTACTTTACCCTTTAGACCTACCTCTTCTGCTCATGCCCTTTCAACAGCTCCCACTTACTATTAGGTCTTACCAAATCATCTTACCTACTTTTCTTTTGCTTTACACCATAGCTTCAAAACAAAACTAACAGGGACTGCTTCAAGGGTAAAAGAAGAACTAGGTAAGCTGTCTCATATGGAGGTTAAGGTGTATCTCGTGGTGTCAAAGCAGGATCTCAAAATGGAAGTAGTGGTCAAACTGGAATGTACTAAAAGGTGGTTGAGCACGTAGGTAAATAAGCATACTCTTGGTTGGTTGGGGAACCTCCTACGCTAGTGGGCTGTAA
>APFE031111384.1:0-72079 GCA_000404065.3 Pinus taeda
ACCTTCCTTGGATTGCAAGGCTTGAAGACTGAGAAAATAATGTAAGTGTCCTAAGTCTGTCATTTCAAACTTCTTTTTAAGGCTGGACTTCACATGGTTGATAAGTTTGGGATCACTACCAGTGAGGATAAGATCATCAACATAAAGAACAAGAATGATAAGAGACTTGCCCACTTTCTTGGTGTAGACAGTATTGTCAGAATGACACCTAGAAAAGCCAGATTCTAAAAGAAAGCTATCCATTTTGGCATACCAAGCCCGAGGAGCTTGCTTGAGACCATAAAGGGATTTCTTAAGCCGACATACAAGATTGGAGTCTATTTGTATAAAGCCAATAGGTTGTTCCATATAGATTTCTTCATGCAAGTCCCCATGCAAGAAGTCGGATTTAACATCCATCTGTGATGGACTTCCCATTTTAAAGAGCAGCAAGGGAAAGAACAAGGCGGATAGAGTTCATTTTGGCAACAGGGGAGAAGGTTTCAGTGTAGTCAATGCCTTCAACCTGTGAAAAACCCTTAGCAACAAGACGAGCTTTATGTTTATCAACTTTCCCATCTGATCCATACTTGGTTCTGTAAACCCATTTACATCTAACAAGTTTGCGTCCCTTTGGTAGAGGAACAAGATCCCATGTATCATTTGCCAACAATGAATGATATTCTTCATTCATAGCTGATTCCCAATGTGGATGGCCTGAAGCTTCTGCAAAAGTGTCAGGATCAGTTTGCTGAGCTTGAGCCAGTAAATAAGAGGCTCTTTCGAACTGAGAATGTGTACGTCGTTGATCTGTAGGATCACCGGCAAGATCACCTGTTGCATCCCGAGTAGCACGGACCCATTTTGGAAGTTGAGGATCCTGAGAAGGTGGTGGAGGATTGTCATCCTCACTTTCATCATCTGAAGAAGAAATGTTTTCAAGTGTAGAAGAGATAGGAGAGGTGGCACATGCGCCGGACTAGGCTCGTAGGCCGATTTATTTTCATCAAATTTTACATCTCTTCTAATGATAACATTTTTGGACTTAAATGGAATATGTCTATATCCTTTTACATCTTCAGAATATCCAACAAAGGTACATTTTTCACTCTTAGGTTCTAAAGCTTTATGTTTTTCATCTGGAATATGGGCCCATGCTTCACTTCCAAAAACACGAAAGTGACTTACATCTGGTTTAATGGAACTCCAAGCTTCTTCTGGAGTGATATTCTTTAGAACCTTAGTAGGAGTGTGATTTATTATATAATTTGCACAATTAATTGCTTCGGCCCAAAAACTAAGACTGAGTCCTTTAGATTGCAGCATACAATTAGCCATTTCCTTTAAGGTGCGATTTTTCCTTTCAGCTACACCATTTTGTTGTGGAGTGTATGGAACAGTATGTTGCATTTTAATTCCATTTTCGGTGCAAAAGTTGATGAATGTGTTTTTAACATATTCTCCACCATTATCAGTTCTTAGCTTAAGAATTTGATGTCCAGATTGTTTTTCAACAAAGGCTTTGAAGGCCAAAAATGTGTTAAATACTTCGCTCTTGAGTTTTAAGAAGTATACCCAAGTGCGTCTGGAGAAATCATCAATGAAAGTTAAGAAATACTTGCAGCCAGAGAATGAAGCAACAGGAAGTGGACCACATAAATCACTGTGCACAAGCTGTAAAGGGGCTGAGGCGTGCCAAGAGGCACGTTTTTCAAAACTGTCCCGATGATGTTTTCCGAGTACACATCCGGAACAAACACCATCTTGCAAGATACCATAGGAAGACCTGTCACCATATTTTCTTTACATAGATGCTGAAGGGAGCGATAGTTTAAGTGACCAAATCGCTCATGCCAAAGTTTGCTCACTTCATCATTATGAGCAACAAATACTGAGGGAAAATTTGATGACCCAAAGTTGTGAAACTTATACAACCTTGTGGAATCATCAGCAATACCAGTAGCTAGAATCTGTTTAGGATCTCTTAGATCCTTGATTACAACATCATGAGGTGAAAATTCAAAAATTTTACCTTCACCTGAATGAGTAATCTGATATACAGATAGAAGGTTGCAGGATAAGGTTGGAACACATAATACATCATAAAATTGACCATTGTCTATATGAACAGTTCCAGTCCCTACAACACTAAGAGATCTATTATCACCAACATATATATTTTTGGTGTTACAATCATTTAAATAAGAAAACATGGCTTTATTTTTGGCCATGTGATAAGAACTCCAGAATCAATGAGCCACTCATAAGAATGAGAAGAAGAAGATACATTTAATGCATAGCCAGACCGAGATGCTTGACAACCACATGCAGAAAGTGCCATTCCTGAAGATGAATTTGAAGAGTGCTCCAATGGATGTTATGCTTCTTCATTGCTGCTTCCAAGGCTTCCATCTTCTTAAAGCATTTAGATTCTAAGTGGCCATCTCGATTACAAAAGTTGCAATGTCTATCAGTCTTCTTGCCTTTGTTTTATTTGCCTTATCATTCTGGTGAAATGATTTTTCATTTTGAGGTTGAAATTGCTTAGGACCCTTGTTTGGTTTAGGACCATTCTTTTTAGGATATGACTTCTTAGGATTCTTTGAGTTTGGTTGATGTTGGGCGATTAACGCTTTCTTAGAAGAGTTTCCAAGATGAAGACGACCAAGATGTAAGAGTTTTTCTTGTTCTCTTATTAAAGAATCACAAAAGGCATCAAAGGAAGGGGGCTTGTAGTCATGTCCTTGAGAAATGAAGGCTTCTCTTGTAGAATGGAAGGTGGAAACAAACACAGAGTAGGCTGGTCCCAACTTAGAAAGAATGCAATAGATAAGGGCACTGTCTTGTTTCTTAACTTTAACACCTTCCAAAAGAAGTCTAATGGTCTTGAATTTGGACAAGAAATGTTCAATGCAAGAAAAATCATTGGGGTTTAATGTAAGCAACTCATTTTCAAGCTGATGGGCTCTAAGTTCATTTTTTATTCCAAAAACTTTAGTAAGCTGTTCCATTGCTTTATCAGGAGTATCAAGTTCAGCAATATGGAATCTAAGATCGGGAGAGATAGACATCCCTATCAACCCATGTGCTTGATCTTGCTTATTTTCCCATTTGGCTGTTTCTTCATCTTTCGGTTTGGTTTCTTGGCTTGAGGCTATTCTGTAAAGACCTTTACTTCTAAGTAATTCCACAATGTAGGACCACCATTGGAAGTAGTTGGTGCTGTCAAGAATAACTTGGCATGGACTTTCCATTTTAACAAAAACTAAAGCTATATATGCTGAAACTAAGTGTTCCAATGGAAAGACCTCGAAAAATTAGGCTGGTTCAAAAAGAACGGCTCTGAAAACGGCTTTCGGATGAAGTTATGGCTTTTTGAAAAAAAGTTGATGAAGGCGCCGACGAAGTGCGGGAATGTGCGGAAATAAAAAAAACGCCCCTTTTTCCAACAAAAAGGAGATTTGAACCCAAGACCTCTACTCTCATAAATTAGCTTTGAACCAAGTGAGCTATACAAAAAGTTAGAGAGAGAGAGAGGGGGGGGGCTTTGTTTTCTTTTGGTCACTGGAGCTTTGGATTGTGTGCTTGCTTGAAAAAGCTCTTTTTCTTCCTACAAAACAAAAACACAAAACCCAACACAGACATACAAAAAAAACAAGCCTTATGGCCTAAAGTTAGCTTTACCCGGAAACTAAATATTTTCCTCAATGTTTCTGATTTTCCGAGATCACACTAAGGCGCAGGGAAAAAAGCATACGCATGAGAAAAATCCTTCCTTTCTGTTTCTGATTTGCCCAAATCGCACAGAGTCGCAGGGCAAAGAGCATATGCAGAAATGAAAGGTATAGATCCGGTAATAAAAAAGAGCTAAATAAACAGAGAAAAAATAATTGTAAACTGCAAATAAACACTGTATACCTCCAGATCTTAAAAATGACGCAGCTAGGGCTACCGGAAACTTTTTCGCGTGAAACGAAAGGGGTTCCTCACTGGAACAGATGCTCCTAAAATAACAGAGCAGTCCTCTCAGCCTAAAAGCAGTCAGAAACAGCAGATCTAGGAGATGGCAGTCGAATGCAGTTGTACTAGCTTCAGATTTGGATCACCAACATACGCGGCCCTCAAATAGCTCTGATACCATGTAGAGGTTTGCCATTACACCAAAACCCGCAGGTGGTGGTAAACGTTACAAGCTAGTAGCTAGGATCCCCAGGGTGGAAATTTACGGATTCTATAGAGGTGCGGTGATTCTTCCAACAAGATTCACCCACAGTTAGATTAATACCCATTAATATTTTAATTTTCCTAAGTTTAGACTAGGAACCCCATTAAAAATTTAAATAATTTTTATATAATCGTCTCTGGGTGGAATTTTCCAAAACGGTTTCTAGGTTCTTTGGAATGCATGTGACCAAGCCTCCCTGTAGAATTTGAGGCCTAGAGCACATTCGATGTACCTCAAATCAACATACTACTAAAGACTGGTACTCCTGTAACAGTCTTTCTAAGCATCCTTAATGCTCCATGGTGTAAATGCCCCATTCGCCTATGCCATAATTCATTTCGCTCCTTTGCACCTTTATAGTTTCTACTTATCAGTGCCATTAGTGATTCAAGTTGCAGTCTATATAACTTGTAGCTTCGAATCCCAATTTGCCTTTTCTTCTTCCAGCTTGGATGCTTGACATATGCTTTCTTTCCCATGAAGTATACATTATATCCCTTGTCCTGTAACTGGGACACTGAAATCAAGTTCATTCCTAATCTTGGCACATCCAGAACATTGGTGGCTCGGATGATGGTCCTTGCTTCCGTCTGAAATGCTATGGTGCCTCTCCCTATTGAAGTACATTTCGTTTTGTTTCCCATAGCAATTTGGAAGTCCAGTTGTTCTTCTTGGTAGCTCGAGAAATGTTCTCTTACTCCAGCCATATGAGTTGAAGCCCCGCTATCAATGTACCAAACAGCTACTGACGCTGCATTTGCTAGCCATGTGAATTCTTCATCTAATCTGGTGGATAAATCTGAGACACTTTGAGAATCCATATTGTGCCAATTTATGACGCTAATATGTCCCAGCAACTACTGCAGGAAAAAACTACGTCCTACCTGAGACAACCCTTCTTGCTGAATCTTTTGTTGCGTTGTTCTTTCTACCACTAACAAATTTCGATTAGAAAGTCTTACTTCTTTAGCGACTCACTCAGAGAGAGTTTTCCCACAAAATCTAATCCTCTTGGCTCTGAACTGTGCAAGCCCCTTGGAGATTCAAATTACTGCCCCTACAGGAATTTTGAATTCCCTTCTCCTTTCAACGCTACCTCTTCCGGCTTTTTCCTTCTGCTTCCCTTTAGCTCTGATACCATGTGAAAAATTCTAAATATAAATCCTACTGCATTGACTAATATTATTTCTTCTACTTATTATCTCATAAATAAGTTATTCACAATGTTCTTACAGCAGTAATCGAAATATATTTTACTGCAGCCTTCACAATTAAAACATTGCAGAAAGTAAAATGTAAGGAAAAACACTGACACAAATACAATCACAATGACATTTATTTTTGGACAATCATCCCCCAGAAAAAACCCAATATGGGAAAACTGGTGCAGCAGATGAGGGCTTTATTATTCTTCAACAAATTCTCATGTACAAATTACAACCAGCAAAATAGGAATGAGAAATTTTACAGACGCTCCCAGACAAATTTCTGACTTGTTGACCACTGGGTGGCACCTAATGATTATATGAAGACTCCATGCCCAAGGTTCTTGCTCAAGTGGCAACTCCACTCAATCCAAATTTTGCAAGAGTCTCTATTAGGAGAAATTCAAGTGGTCTAGTTAGCCCCTCGCCTGATCCTGAAAGGGTTTTTAGAGAGAGGTTGAATAGACTTCCTCGTAGTAGAGCTCTTACTAGTCTTAGGCAAGAGGCTATTTCTGATATTCATTTGCTTTTTCAAGAACAAGTAGAGCCTAGCATCATGAATGATCTTTTTGCTCCTTGTGACTTCACTAACATAAATGGCTATCTTCACAATATTCCTGACAAGGCTATTGAAAAGTTGCCTTCCTTTTAAGGTAACAATGCCATTAGTGCTACATCACATGTGAAAAACTTTAATGTTTGTATCTTTAAATGGTGTAACATTGCTAATTATGAGGATGTGAAGATGAGGCTTTTTGTTTTATCTTTAGAAGAGGATGCTCTTGATTGGCTCACTGAGCAACCTGCTAACTCATATAACTCTTTACAAGATATTTTGACTGCATTTTTAGATAAGTTTGGAGAGAAGAAGGAAAATAGGCATTTGATCAATGCCATTAGCAATATGAAGAAAAATGAGAATGAGACCCTGGAGGAGTTTAACAAGAGATCCAATGAATTAGTAAAAAGCATGCCTACTATTGTTAAACCTCCTGATGAATTTCTTTTATGCTCATATCTAGATGCTTTTGGGGTTGACACTGCCTATGAGTTGAGGAGGAAGGAGCCTACAAATCTAAGTATAGCTCAATCTAAAGCCTTGAAGATAGAAAGGGCTAGAAAGTAGTCATGAAAATCTGAAATTACTGGTTTCAATAGAGGGCCGTCAAAATCAAATGATTACAAAGGCAATGCCAAGGAAGAGACTACACATGATCCTATTAAAGAATTAACTCAACTCATCAAGCGCATGGAAGCAAATCACATCAAAGAAATGCAAACCATGCAAAATAGGTTGGTGGCCATGGAGAGATCACAAGTGCAAAGATTCCAAACTAGGCAAAATGATAGATGGCAAAATAATAAAGGCCCTCAACAAGAGCATAGGCCTCCAAATCCATTAGAATCCACCAACAGGGTAGATCAGATTCCCCCTTTTTGTAGGCCATGTAATCATTTCCATGAAGAAGCCACATGCCCATATGTGAAGAGAATCATGGAAAGTGGCATGTTAGGAGATGAACATGTAGGGACAATTGGTCAAATCAATATGTTCTCCATGGAGGATCAGATATACACCATTGAGAGAGATCAAGAGATTGACCAATGCCTAATAATCTTGGGGTTTATAGTATGATTGCAAATTTTGACGAGGTCACTAAGATTTTTGGGGAAAATCCTACATCTGGACAGATTCTTGTTATGGCAAAACACAAAGGGATGACTTATCAGAGAAGGGATATCTAAGACCAGAATAATCACATAAATTTTTCTCCTCCTACTTCAGAATTGAATTTTGACTTGGGCAATTGGGTGAATAATGCAAAGGTTTCTATTCCAGTGACAGAACTTTTAAAGATACCATCTCAAAGGGCCAAGTTACTAAGTGCCATTGAAGTTACTCAAAGGGAAGAAAAGCCTAGTGACGAACCAGAAGATGAGGAAATTGTATTGAAAAGTATGAACTGTTATGTGGGGAATGAAGATCATCTACCATTTTATGTTTCTTTGATAGTGAATGATTGTCTTTTACACAATTGCATGCTTGATTTAGGGGCTTCATCAAATGTCATGACCAAGAAAGTCATGGAGCAACTGCATTTAAGGGTTTCTAGGCCTTATCACAACATATGTTCAATGGATTCTAAAAGAATTGAAGTGTGTGGGATAATTAAAGATTTACAGGTTTTCCTAGCTGCATACACAGATAGAATAATGACTATGGATATTGTTGTGATATATATTCCAGATTCATAAGGAATGCTCCTATCAAGAAAATGGGCATCAAATCTAGGTGGCATCCTTCAAATGGAATTATCATATGCCACCATCCCCATGCCTAATAATACCTTTGTCAGAATTGATCAAAAGTTAGAGAAAAGATATCATGTTGAAGATCCAAGGAAACCCAACAATGAGATTATCTATAGATCATGCCAGATAGGGATTGATGCAGTGTTGACAAATTTCCTTCCCCCCCTTAATAGAACAGATTCAAAACGAAGAGATTAGGCATAGCTCAAAAAGATTGGCTACTTCAAATTTTCCATCAGAGCATTTTCAAGACAAAGCAGTAGGATTGGAAATAAATGCATCATCATCACCATCGCAACTAACCAAGAAGAAAAGAAAAAGGAGAAAAAATATAAAAAATGAACCACCAGTTTTGGGCAGGATCAAGCCTCAACGCATCAATAGTCGGAAAAGGAAAAGGAAGAGGTTTGGTATATCTGATGGCCACTAACATGTTAAAATTGCGGCAAGTCATAATCCCAAGATAGTCAGAATTAGGCAAGGCACATCAAAGAAAGAACCTATGGACTTGCCTGTGAGTAGGCAGGTTCTCAAGATGGATTTCACCGAAGACATCTGATGCCATGGGGCATCTTTTTGTATCATATTTCTAACCTTATCTCGTGTCATTTTTTTTAAGTAGTTTTATTTCATGAATAAATTGTCATTTATGCTCTTAGAATAAATTTCCATTTCTTCGTTTCTGTACTTTATTTCATTTGATGATATTTTGAATGAATACTATTGATATACCTCTTTTGTCGATTGATGCAGATTCCAGGTTCTTGCACACTATCACTTTGTATTTAGCATGCATCCCCATATGGAGCCAAATGTTGACCACTGGAGTAGCACCTGATGATTATATGAAGACTCCATGCCCAAGGATGATCCATAGGACACGTGTACCATTAGATATCGTCAGTCAACAGAGTTTTTTAACTCTACTTCTATTTTCTCATCATCTTTATTGTACCCAGATTCCACCCCCTACGGGGAATTATAATAAGTGATACTAGTAATGATGAGTTTTGAGTCTGTAACAGGCCTAGGATGTTGGGGCTCAATCAGCAAAACGAATACACCTTGGAGTGTTTTTTATCTGGTTAATTATCCCTTCTTTTTCAGAGGAGGATAATTTTTTAGATTTTTTCACTCACGTTTTACCCCAAAGTCGGGGTGACGGTTTGAAAGTTAAGCCCCCAACACATCTTAATGTCTAGAGTCGATGTATATTACCATACTAGATCACACAAAATTTCGTGGAATTTGGTTAAGTCTAGATAGTCATTTTTTAATTTTTTAGATTTCCCACAGGTCAAAAATTGCAAATAAAATTGTATTTAAATTGTAATAAGTGTAGTCTAGAGAAGTTGTATGGGGTATGAGTAATCAAAATTACACCTCGCACCCTCAACTTTCTACTATGACACACTTTGAGGGGTTAATAATGTGTTTTGAACCCTCAAAATCCACTTTTCCTGAGTTTAGTGGGAAATCTGACAATTAATTAGGACATAAATTGAATAAATGGAGAAAAATAAATATCCACACATGCCAAATGTTGTGGAAACGAGGTGGAAAATTATGGGGGAGTTAAAGTGAAGTCCCAAGGTGATGTGGACTCCTAAAATCAAAGAAAGGACATGTGCTCAAATAAAAAATGCTACTTGGAAATTCGAATTTGTTAAGTTAATGCACATTTGGGAGGATTTTGGAGAATATTTGGTGGAGATTTTTGTGGGAAATTGTCCACACATCAATTACCACCCATATACACTTGTCATTCCACCATAAAATTCAAATTTGGCACATAAGGGAAGAAGAAAATGATGTTCACTTGCCAAAATTCAATTTTTACACTTGGCATTGGAGCTCCATTCAACAAATTCGAATTTCTCTCTAGGATTGTCACCTCATGCCACTTGTTTAATCACTTCTACATTGGGATTGGCTCCAATGCAAATTGTCATTGTCATTCTTCATTAGGATTTGCTCCCAACTCTCTATATAATAGAGCCATGGGCTCTCACATTGTATAATATTGTTACTAGCTATTGTGCTTACAGAAGCACTGCTGCCTTGTACACTTTCAGAAATATCAATAAAGGCTTTGGGGTTTCATTCATGAGGTGTTCCTCCTTTTCGAGTGTGATGAATTGTTGAGCATTGGTATAATTCTTTTTACTCATGCTTTGATCTAATTTGCTTCCATATGCTCTTGTAGATTTGTTAATGTAGAGCTATCTTGCATTGACATTTGATTTAGAAATATGCTCTAGGTATAGAATGCTCTAATTGGTTTTAAATAAATCTTTAGAATTTCTTATCATTGTTTATTGCTAAATCTATATGGAACTAATTATTGATTGAAGTTTTGTAGAGGGAAATCTTGTTGGGATTACAGAATCAAGCGTGAGGGGAAGTCTTTGGAGAGACCAACCCACTCTTAATACATTCTTAAAGGAGCTCTCATTTGTTCTTTGAACCTTCATAGTCTTATCTTACAAAGTGGTTTTGCAGGGATTTCGGCACATAGCTTGTACACAAGCTGAGAAATTCTGAATTTATATTTCTTTAAAAAAAACATTGTACTTCGTTTCTTTCATTTGCTATCTAAGAGCTTGAAGATGGGTGAGCAAAAACGAGAATTTACTCTCACTCTTTAGCTTAGCCTTTTGTAAATTATAATTGTACATATACATTTTATCTTGCTGATTTTTCCATTAATACTTAACTTATTTTGCAGCCATTGTTTGGATTGTTTGCTAACTCTTGTGTGGCAGATTTTGAAGAGTAACTTCTCACAACATCTAAGAAGTGTTTGCAGGACCTTTGGCAAGTGTTGGGGGTTCGATTTCCAACGATGTCTTGAGCCCTTTTGAGGCTTATTTTGGCCAAGTCGAGTTCACTAGAGGGCTGCCCATTTTCCTCTTTAAGCCTGGGTATTTGGAGGAAACTCACACCTTGTTTCTTCTTGTCACTACTTTCTCAAGAAAAGAGGTCTAGTGTCCAAGTTTCAAGCAATTATTGTGAGGACTATCCTTGAAGTATAGTTGAGAACTTTGAAGGGCCCTCTTCTCATTGTACTAACTCGCTTGTGGGAGTTTGGGATTTCTCCCATGGTATCCTGTCTCCCCATTTAGGGAAAGGCTTCTCTTGGGTGGATTGACATTTGCATGGTTTAAGCTTTCATACTTCATTCACTTACATGCATGCAATAATTGGGAATTAACACAACCTCACTATCACATTTCATTAAGTTTGTTACAATTTCATTTGAGCTTTGCATTTTCTTTCTCATTGTTGCTTGGAGCTACACGCTTACACTTTACTTTGGGAAATTCATCATTTACATGCAAGCATTTATATTCTTAACAAACTTTGATTCGCTTCCATTTACCTTGGTAAATTGTTTCATGAGCACTTGAATACATGCTTCAATTTTATGCTACATTGTTATCTTGAATATTGGAGCAATTTATTGTCATTGTCTATTTGAAACAAATTTTACTTTCAAGCAAATTACTTGTATCATTTTAATTCATTGATGAAACACATGCAACACTTGTAAGCTAATTTTATTCCTCCACTTGTAAGCTAATTTTATTCCTCCAATTGAAGTTCTAATTGCAACTTATGTTGAACAAAATTTCATTTTCAAGCATTGCAAATCAATCTCTTTTAAGCATTTGCATGTATCATTATTTTAATTTGGAGAATTAACACAATTTACATCTCATCTAGGCATTTTAGTGTAGGAAGGCCTCAAGCCTCATTAAAATTTTACCTCCAACATAAGTTGGTTGTATTAGACATCTTAGGGATCCTCTACTCCTCTATTGACTCCTCATTGTAAGATCCATATGATTGGGCGAGGGTGAGGTTTGAGAATTGAAGAGTTAAATTGTAATTTTGTTGTAAATCTAATTAATAAAATTAACCAAGAACACTTTCCATTACATTTACTTTACTTGTCTCTTGATGGTTTGAGTTTTCATATGCAAAGTCTATTCCAAAAGCAAGTATTGTAATCATTTGCAACAAGTGTTTTCTTTTCATGTTTCAAGTCTAATTGCGTATTGATGTTTTGGTTTAGCACTTCCTTTCTTTTACATTTCCAAGTTAATTACTAATTTTTGGGTTTTGGCAAGATATGTTTCACATGTTTTGATTTATAAAGATGATTATCTCAAAAGCATTTTGTATCTTACATATCTTGTGCTAACAATTCTTATTTACATTTCAGGGTTACTTTGTTTTCTCTTTTGAGAGCATTGCATTTTACTTTGAGCAAATATATCTTTAAATTGTTGAGCAAATTCCTTTTAAGGCACTGGTTTTATGGTTTTTAATCATATTAGATTGGCATTGTTATTTCAAGTTGCTAACTTCATATTTGCCCATAAATCCTTAAAAGTAATCCATTTTCACTATAACACTTTCCTAGAAACTCACATCTTTTAACTTAACTTTTCATTAGGGACCACCCCCCTTAGCTAACCTAGGAAATAGCTCAAACGAAGAGAGTCGGGATTAGTGTGACAACCCCTTCTCTGAGTTCCCTGCCACCAACCACACCTTGTGGGGTTAAAGGCTTTTCTCATTGACTTGTAGGTAAGTGTAGGCAGCAGGGTCAACATGACCCAGGTGAAGCACTTCGTCTTCCCCGGAATCCTTCTGCGTCCTTCTACATCAAACTTCTCACACTGGCCTAGCGTCAAGCTGCCCACGCAAGCTCTGCATCAAGCTGCCTCTTTCTTCGTCACCTTGTTTCTGCTTTGTGTGTTGTTGCCTTGCACTCTCTGAAGATGTCGATGCCCTCTCTTCCTTTCTCACCTGCAACTCTCCCTCTGATTCGATTTTCTCTTGCAGAACTTCAACCAATGAGAAAATCGATCACCCAAGTAACTAAGTATCTGCCTCTAGTGTGCCCTCCAAGAGCCCATCAAGCCTCCTCTTATAATCTTCTTGTTGATCAATCAATGGCCTAGATTAGATTATAATCAATGTTAGGATCATTTGACTTGATCTATGCCTTCTTCTAGAAGTTTCACCCACAGTTTAGATTAATACCCATTAATTATTTTAATTTCCTAAGTTTAGACTTAGTGTCTTATTAAAAATAATTAATTATTTTAATAAAACTATCTCCGGTTGGAATTTCCCAAAAACGATTTCTGGGTATTGGAGAATGCATGTGTCTAAGCCTTCCTGCACATTTTGAGGCCTAGAGCACATCCGATGCTACCCCAAATCAACAGACTCTTCATATTCATGTGTGTCCTTTGGACCTCCACTTTAAAATACATTTGATTACAATATACATTGTCCACAAAAGTGATGTGGCATATGACAACTCATGACACGACTTGACATGACACTGTTGGCATGGACTCGCTTGATAATGTGGCAATGTCAAGTCACTATTGTTGTTGAGTGCTAGATGTCTTTTGGATATGCTTTCTCTTTGCTTCCTATTGATAGATCTACTTGTGAGTTCAGTCGCAAGAGAGGCTTTAGGCATGCTTCCCTCCTCCATCTCCTCCTTCATCATCTCGCCATGACTTGATAGTGTACCTATTCCTGCAATTCACACATGGCAGGATGACATCAATCCGAAAACTCCCTAGTCTAAGATGATGCATTATTATCCATGAACGAAGTCTGGGACAAGTGATAGACTGGGAGAAAGGGCCCATAGACTACGCATTGTGCAGTTCCAGCAGACAGGGAGAGAGCTTGATGACTGAGATTGCGCAGTGTGTAGCTCAAGCTTGACTGAGTAACTTTTATGCACAGTCCTCACTGACGAGAAAAATTGCGTAATGCCCACTAAGAGACAGAATTGCGCAATTCAAGCAGGCAATGACTATTGCAGTATGGAGCCCAGGAAGGTCAGACTGAGCAATTTCAGGAGGCAAGGGGGATTGGGCAACAGAGAGGCTTGAAGGGTAGATCTGCGCAGTTTCTGAAGGCAATGAACTCTAGCTGAGGGAAGGGCAATGGAGGGAGCATATGCATAGTTTTGGAGGCCATGGGAGGTTGGTCTCTCTGTGCATTGTGCAATTCTAGCAAGCAAGGTAAAAGCTTGAGCGTTGAAGGTGCAAACTGCGTAGTTCAAGGCACAACTGTGCAATTCTAAAGGTCAAGGGAGGTTGTTAGACTCTAGAGTTGCACAGAACAACAGCCCTAGTGGATAGCGACTGTGCACTGTGCAGTTCTAGGCAGCAAGGTCACATCCACGAGGGTTGAGACTGCGCAGTGCGCAGCTCAGTCAAGGCTCGATGAAGCTAAGTTGCTCGATCGGGAATATTTTCTGAAAATGGCTAAGTGCGAGAAGAGAGATGGACTCGTGATGAACTTGAACTGTGATCACACACTTAGTATACTTTGACGACATGACAACATAGATCACTAGAACACACAGGTAAAACATTCCCCTCTGTGTGATTCCCTCATGACAAGATATGGCAAGTGCGACACTTAGGATATCGTTTGGGATGACTATGACGACACTTGTGTGACAACGCTCAAGACCTTGTGTATGAGTGCGATGGATGTCTACATGGTTGGGACAACTCATATACACAAAGACCAAACTTTGAAACTACCAAAAAAGGCTCGCAAACATTATACAATAGTCAAACATGCCAAAAGTCGACAATTAATCCAATAAGCAAAAGGGCCCAAAGAAATTCAAGAAAGCTCATGAAATGAGATTGAGTGTTTGCAAGAATCAAGGAAAAGACCAAGAAAGGCTCTGAAATTTGAGTGCAAGCCAAAATTTCAGAGGGTGTTGCAGCAACTACAACAGAATACTAGTCATGTTGCTCCAATTCTTCTAACACTACGGAGATCACAATCAACTTGGTGAGCTTAATTTCCAAATCATACTTTTGAATCTTAGCCACCTATTTTCCTCCAACATAAGAAGGATAGACAACTAAAATTCATATAGGATGTAAATAATACATAGTTGAGTAATGAATAAGATAGAATGATATATGTCCCCAGCGGGGCAACTCAAAAAATGTTTAATTCGAAGTTTGTGAAATCATGGAAACAGGGCAACCCAGGTTCAAATCCCCAATGAAATGTCTCGGTTTATGGCAAGGAGGATAGGTCGTAAACCCCCATAGGTTTACTAGTAGTTACGTGTCAGGCGGATTGTTGGGTTCTTCTAGGATACATAAAGAAAAAGATAGAATGATATACAATGACCTACGTGTTGGAATTTCTAAGTCTAACCCGTTAGAAATTTTCCTGCACTATCTGGTTTATTTCACCTACTTGTTTTAATTACTGAAAGAGTTATTTAACCATATAAATACTGAAATAAACACAAATGCAGTCTCAACCATCTACAGATCATCAACTGAAAGAAATAGACAAACACACAAGGGACACCGTTATTTTAGAACAATCGTCCCCGGGAAAACCCAACTTGGGAAAACCAAAGCAACAGTTCTGAGGGTTTTATTATTAAGCATCTTTGCTTGAGTACAACTGGGTGCCAAACTGGCTCACCCTACAGAGAAATCAATCTGGCAGTAATATCTCTCTTCGGAAGCAAATATTTGGCAAGTTTGCTCCACGAAAACTCTCCAAGACCTCTCTGAGGCACTGTATCAGCCCTCATGGCCTCTGTGTCAGCCTGAAATCCTCTACGTTAGCCCTCTAATGCTCTACGCAGGCTTTTCACGCCTCTACGTCACTTCCACAGCCTCAGCATCACTCACACTGGCCCTCTAGCACTTTGCGCAATCTCTCTGGCCCTCTGCGTAGCTTCTGTTGGCTCTACGTCTGCCTCTGTGCTAGTCTTCTGGCACTATCTCTGCCTCTCTGTTATGCACTCATTGCCCCTCACTGTAACTCTGATCACTAGTTCAATTTCTCTTAGCAAACCTCGCTCTAGAAAATAGAACAGAATGATCAATCTAGTGTATCTCCAACTGACCCTCAAGCCTCCTCTTATACTTTTTCTATTGAGTCTTTGACAGCCGATATTACATCTCTAATAAACAACTAAGATTAGATTTGGCTTGATCCATGTCATTTAGAACCTTCACACCCAATTTTATATTAATACCCATTAATATTTTTATTTTCCTAAGTATAGGCTTAGGAACCGATTAAAAATATTAATTATTTTAATATCTCCCTAACCGGGCGGAATTGCCCCAAACCATTTTTGGGTCTTGGCGATCTCATGTGCTTTAGCCTCTCCACCAATTTTCATGGCTAGAGCACATCCGATGCTACCCAAAATCAACACTACGTGGTGGTATATATACACATTGACGAGTCATGAGGTGAAAGTTTATCACAAAGAGTTATGACCCTTAGTGGTTATTATTATTATTATTAATGCATTGCCCATTCCTTTAAAGATAGTTTTTCCTCAAAATTTTATCTTCGTTTTGGCTTGTAATGCCTTCTCAAGATTTCCTATTCTTGAATCTATGATGGTTGATGATATGAGACATGTCACGATATGAGTTAGGAAGTATTAAGCAAAATTGTCTTATTGTGAAAGGCTCTAACCCCCCTAATTCGATGCTTCATGGCATTTTGCATTTATAGGGTTCCCAATGTGAAGTTTTATTTTGAGACCCAATTGTATTGGCCTTAATATTCTTCAGACTATAAGCCAATCAGTTTTGGTCAGAGTGAAGTTGATACACTGATTGTTTAAGGAAACAATTCTTGCGATTGTGATGTCCATAAGGCGTTCTTGTAACCAAATCTTTCCTTCTCTTAATTGTAATGTTTTCTGGATCCACTTTTTGTAGGATGTCTTCTTTGCACACTTGTATTTCTTTGTTTATTATCAAATATTAATTGGTAGACATATTTGATTTTCAATCATTTGTACTTCAACATCTAACATCCCTATTTCCACTTGATTTGCATATTTGAGTTTATGATGTTGATTGGTTCTATATTGGTTCCTTTCTCCATGACTTCGAATTTTACATATAAAGACTTCTCTAGTTCAATTGGATCAGTCATTGTTTCTTTATTGATCAATGCTTCCTTATTGATAAGTTGTTCTAACTTTTCCTGTACAGAAGTTTATCATTCTTTAGCATCTTAATCCGCATAAGCAAGCTTTGATTGTGAACACTTAGGCATGAAACTTCTACCTCGATCTATGATTTGTTGACTTTATTTTTTAAGATATTGATTATTTGGCTCCTTATTTATTTGTTCAAGCAACCTCTGATTAAGGTTGCTTAAGTAAGAACTTATGTCATTTTTTATAATTTCTTCTCGAGATATAGATCCTCTTGTTCTAGATTCTAAATGAATTGCTTATTATCCTCTGGTTTCACGATTTATGCAAGTAGTTTTTTATTATGATCTTTTAAACAAGAAATTTCATCTTTTTTCTAGTGATTCCAAGTATAATATATCTTCAAGATCTTTATATTTTGTTGATATTTTTTGGTTTTGTTGATGTATGGCTAGTTCATCCTCTAATTTTTTAATTTGTGATGCACATTTATGCATGTGTGTTACCTTTCCCAATGAATGTTTTCTCACACAGTGTACAAAAGCAACTGTAATTTTTAAAAGTTGTTATATACTCAAACTCAATTTAGAAAAAGGACGATTCGTCCAAAATTTTTATACATATATGGAAATCATAGCTCATCACTCACTTCTTCGATAATTAGTTAGTGATCACTCCTTTAATAATTAGTGGACATATAGATGTAAAAATCCCACAAAAATGATGTGCTTCAATGACTTCTATTAGTGACTTCCTTGGTGTACCTTAATACTAGTAACTACACTTAAGCCTTGATGGTTTATTAAAGGGTACCACTTTTTATTGGAAAACAAAAATTTTCTTAAAACCACCTTTTAACCTAAGTCACTTGACACAAGGACATGGGACACGGAGGACACATAAATACGAGTATTCAACACGAGACACAGCAACCTTGGAAACAGGACAAGGGGGACACTATATATATAGCACGAACAATGAACTATGAACATCATTGATGTGGTAAAGTAATAAACTAACTAGTTTTAAAACTGTAAATACTAAATTATTAAATAGATATCATCATGATTCATATCTGTAGATGTTCTAATTTCTTAAAAATATGTTTTATTTCAATATATATATATATATATATATATTATATATATATATACTGAAATAAAAACATATATAATAATTCAAAAAATATAATAAAAAATACTGAAAGATAGTGCCTGATCCATATATTTAAGAAATTGGAACGTCTACAAATATGAATTGTGATTATATCTATTTACTAATTTACTAATTTAGTATTTACAATTTTAGAACTAATTAGTTTATTACTTTACCACATTAATGATGTTCACAGTTCAATGTTCATTGTCCATGTTATTAACAATTGTTCAAGCACATAAGAAAAAAGATATTTAGAAATATCATGATTGATAAAATAAAACTAAAAAGTTAGAAGTAGAACTTAGATATTAAAAGCACAAGATTGCAGATTTTTCATTAATTCATCAAAATCAAAACGTATTACATAGATACCGAGGGAATGCCACCGGAAAATAAAAAATAGAGTAGATACAAAATAGGTAGGAATTGTGAAAATTCCTACACTGAAGGAACCTCTACTGTAACAAATTTGAATCTACTTCAGCTGCTTGATTTTTAAATTACATCCATCAAGTTATTCTTCTAAATACTGAAGCAAACTGCAGCCTACACTAATTAAATATTTGATCTCATGAAACAAAAAACAAAGCAAAGAACAAAATACATAGGACACTTATTTTTGGACAAAATAGTCCCCGGAAAAACCCAATGCGCAAAAATCGGTGTAACAGTTCTAAGGGTTTATTATTATGTAGGAGAAATATCTAAATACAAATCAAGGATGCTCAACTAGAAATCATTTTCAGAGAAAATACTGGCGGAAAATCTAAGTGAGATTTATCTCACTTCACTTGGCAAAATTTCAACTGATCCGGCACAAGACTAGCTAACCCCGGCTATTTCTATGCTAGCTCTGCGTCATCTCTTCTACCCTCTGCTTCAGCTATCCCGACTGTTCCAGTTGTTCTAGTTGTTCCCGACAGTTTTGGATTCTGCGTGACAGACAGTTTTTCTACTCTGCGCTAGCCCTTTGGCTCTGCATCAGGGCTTCGTTGGCCCAGACTGACCCAACGTCATCTCTCCTGGCTACTGCGCTGCCTCTCTGCAAGCTCTCTCCACATCTCTGTCAATCTAAGTTGCACGAAACGGGGAAACGGGTACAAGTTTCCGAAACGGGAAGCAATACGAAACACAACCTCCCCAAATTTTGGAAACGGGAAAACGCAAATATATATATAATATTGAAATTTAAATATGTATATATATAGATGAAATATTTAAAAATAGTAATATATATATATATGAAATATTTAAATATATATATATATATTATATCTGAAATATTTAAATATATATATATATATATAGTTATATATGTGCAATCATAAAGATAAATGATACAGTTATAATTATTACCTTCAAACATTAAGAATTTAAATTTAACATACATTTACTCATGAATGATCACATAATGAAAATAAAAATATCAGAATATCCAAAAGCAACCTTTATTATATATCCAAATCTCAAAAGCAGCCTTTATTTATATTAATATATGAGGCTACAAGTACAATAAAGACTATAACACTGCAAGAGAGAGATCCAAATCAGGATTTTCTACATCTACATCCCATTCTTTAGAAGGACCATTGTTGTATTGGGAGTCTCCTCCTACATAGTTGAATGATCTTAGTGCTCTTGATTAAATACACGTTTCATACCTTAGTACCCTACATGATCTTGATTATTGGGAGTTTCCCCTGCATAGAGGGCTTGGTTCTCTTGATTAAATACAAGTTCCATACCCTAGTACATGATAAAATCCAATGGAAACATTGCAATCCCTCCAATCCTGAAATCCTGAAAAACAAATAAGTCTGTTGGATTTTGAGTGAGATCTAAAATTCTACTTTCTCCATATGAAATCCAATGAGGACGAAACCACTCTCAAATATCCTGAGTCATTTCATGGTAATGTTAAAAATTTAAGTAAAAGGATGAAAATGAAAAATAAAGGAGAATATCACTTTTACTTTAAGAATTTAACATTACCATGAACTGCATATCCCCCAAACTTCCTAATGAACTGCATATCAACACTAGGGCAAAAATTCACTTTTATAACTTTAGACACATATCTAGAAGCAACAAGAAGTCACTAACATACCCTAAAAGTAAATTAAAAAACAAATTAAAAAAAAAAACACAAGTTAATGAGGAAACGTGGGTTGTACCGCCCTGAAACGCGTTTCCCGATGTACTGGCCACGTTTCCGTTTCGGGAAACGTGGCATATGGCCGGAAACACGTTTCACGGCCGTACCAAACGCGTTTCTGCATTTCGTACACGTTTCCGTACGGAAACGGACCTCTATACCACGTTTCCTGCAACATAGCTGTCAATATTCTCTGGAAAGTCCTTCCGAATTCTCACTACCCCTTTGCTGTTGAATAATCACTTAGTTCGAATTTCCCAGCTTCCTAGCCCCAGAAATCAAACTCTAGACCAATTCGTTCTTTGTGTGTGTGTATGTTTTCAAATGAACCCCAAGCCTCCATTTTATACTTCTCCTGTTGAGTCTTCAACGGCCAATTTTAAGTCTCTAATCAACGGCTAAAATTAAAACATGACTTGATCCATCTTCTAGATCATTCTCACCCATATTTTGATTAATACCCATTAATATTTTAATTTCCCTAAGTTGACTTAGGAACTGCATTAAAAATATTAATTATTTTAATAAAATACAATCAATGTGGAATTTCACCAAACGGTTTATGGGTTCTTTAGAACTCATGAGCCTTAGCCTCTCCACCAATTTTCAAGGCTAGAGCACTTCCGATGCTACCAAAAACTAACACTCCCTCTTAGTGAGGAAAGTGCTCTAGCAACAATGTCCACCTACATGTTGCTCTGTTTCTAAAGCACCTCCTTTCTACACTGTTGCTGCCACCAACATTGTGTTGTTGCTACTATTGTACTGCTGCCCATGACAACGCCACTACCACTACTGCATTTGTACTACAGCTCCCTCTCAAACACTACATCTGCTATGCTGCTAGCACTACCACTGCTAACACTGCATCCGTACTACAACTTAGTTGCTGAGAGAAGCAACTGAAAACATCCAAAATTAGTTGAACTTAACTGTGTTCAACATAATACAATGAATGTTGGAATCTTACTACTGCTGATTTTGACCCTTTGAATCTTTTGCACTACTGCTGACTCTTGCACTGTGCCAACTACACCACTGCTGACCTTGCTAAGCGTTGATCAGTCTCTAGTCCCAGCTACTACATTTGTCCTCCAAACACTCCACTACATCATCTAACACTAAGTCCATCTCGCTACTGCTGAATCTTGGACTCACGTAGCAAGAAATTGATCCAAGAGGTGGACTCCTCAAGGATGCTGCCCACATGTAGTCCTCCTGACTACAACTCAATATCGCCCCATCTCCCTCCTGGAGATGCATGGGCACTCATGGCAAACTCATTCTCATCAATCTTTGTTGAAGCAACCTTAGGATCATGTTTCTCATCCTTATCATTTTTCTTCAAAGGACATTGGGATGCATAGTGGCCCATTTCACCACAATTTAAACATTTCACCTTCGAATCGTCCTCCTTTCGCTTTGGCTTCTACTGTCCCTTCGATGCTAGAGTTGCGTTCTCCTCCTCCTCCTTTGTCTTTGTGCCACTCCCACTGTTGCCACTGAGGTTAACCTTCACTAGGTCCCTCCTTAACTCCTCTTGTTGAAGAGCCACCCACATCTCCTCCCATGAAGGTGATTTTTCTCTGCCCAATATGCTTTGGACGAAAACTTGCCATTCATCCGAGACTCCATTCAGGGCTATCCTCACCATCGCGGTTAGCTGAGGAGTGGACCCCACTGTAGTAAGTTGGTCTCTAGTGTCCTAAAGACTTTGAAGATAAAGGTTCCCCCCTTCTCATTTCTGCACCAAAGTACGCTACAACTTTTGCTCTAAATACATCTTTCGTTGTTTGGAAAAGCCTTCATACAGAGAAGACAAGGCTTCCCACATCTCTCAAGCTATATCCTTGCCCTGCAAGTGTGAGACCACATGATCTCGAACACCATCGAGAATGAGCCTCTCTGCCTTCCCCTGCTCAGCTTTGTACTTCTTCTTTTGATCGTTGTTAGCAGGAGCAGCTACAACATTATTGGCGTAGGCCTCGAGATCATATTCCTCCATAACAGTGAAAATTCTGGTCTTCCATATGACATAGTTGGAAGCTCCTTCCAACCTGTCCTGATCTCTGAGCCCATGCGATGCCATCTCACCCAACTGCCATGTCATGTCTGACACGCGAAATACGGGACACAGGACCCCTATGGACATGTCTTGTGACTTAGCTTTAAACTTATCAATTATTTTTCATACATCAACTTGATTATATGATAACCCCTTTCCTTTTTATAATAATACTTTTTACTTTATGCTTAATTGTTTTGCCATAAAACTCATGCACTTTACATTTGAAACCTGTATTTATCAATTTTAATTCAAACAAATTTTTTTTATCTATAAATCCTTGATTGAACTAAGGCTTCACTAATACATTTCAATACAATAGAGAGTGGTTCGTTGACTTAGAAACTTTGATTTGGTAATCTGTCCTTGTGCCATTTGACCTTAGAATGGCAACTCTAATACAAATAGAACAAATTTATTATTGTTTTGGTGATCTCTACACAGGCAGAGTCACAGAACATTACAGCTATCAACTTACACACTATTTGTTAACGGCAGTTACAGCAATCTGTGCACACAGTGTGCAATGACAGCACAATTTTTAAGAAAAAACATAAAAAAGTCTGTCATCAACTATTCTAGACCCAATGTCCAATCCAACAACCCAGCAACAGCTACAATTCTGAACTGCAACAGACTTTGGCTGGTGCAACTCCGCAATAGAGATTATTTTGAACTGCCACAAAGTCTGGCTGCTGCAACTCAGCAACAACTATTATTCTTTTGTCAAATTCAATGCAGACTTTGGTTGAGCGAATGGCTCTTTACAGAATTTTGTCTTTGATTTGCAATTATTAAGTCTATTTGTTGGCAACTATGATGGTTACGCTACTCAATTGGTGGCTGCTGTCAAACTAGCTTAACCTTCTAGTTCTGTTCAGTACTCTATCCTTTTAAGTTTTTCCCCATGGAAGCACAACAATCTTCTTTGATGAGTATTTTAATAACTTTACTGATTTCTTGAATTTACAACAGACTAATTTTCTTTTTTTCTTCACTGGAGTTTTCTGAACTGAAAATGGCTAAGGACCTGTTGTGGTCAAAACCCCAGAAAATCAGACAAATTTTGATAAATTTGCCAAATGTGTTGCTAAGAGCCGGATCAGACAGGGTCTGGAAAAACTGTGGCCAAAGCTCATAATTGGAATGCGGCTCTGATACCAATGAAATAAATGAAGTTCATTTACTAAGGAATATCCAGCATAGAAAGAATAGACAGCTCAAATTTATATAGGATGTAAATAATATATAATTGAATAAGAATCAGATAGATTGATATACAATGACCTACATGACAGTATGTATACTCATTGACAGGTCACGAGGTGAAAGGTTGTGATGGAGGTTTATGACCGTTATGATTATGTTATTATTATTATTTAATATTTATTATTATACAATTTATGTTTATTACATAACCCATGTTTCCCCGAGAAAGAGATTAGCCCAAAAAGGCTTTCATACATCAAGGAGACTTGTGGATTGACGGTTTACGCAACTAGATTCAATGGAAAGTGGTTAAGCATGCCTAAAGGCTACATGTGAATATAAACGAGCTTTCATTGGTCTTCAAAAATAGTACTTGATACCAACTTTTGCAAAATAAGTTTGGATGTGCAAGGTTTCATTAGGAAGGATTGGAAATGATCCTATGGTAAATCCTTCTTTGACTATAAGCCCAAAAAGCTTTATGCTAGGACCACTAGAGTCTTTCGCTTGCAAATAGACTCAAGGCAAGATGGTGGTTCAAGATCGTGAAGCAAGATGATTCAGAGATTTGAATCATATGGAAAGCATAGGCATCCTTTAAAGTTAAATTTCTCAGATGATTGGTCATTAATAATAATCTAGCCATCAACAGCAGGTTTCATCTTACACAGTTTAAAGATGACAATTGTGTGCCCTGTCATAAGTTAAAATAGTCAATGAAGTTTCTATGGCTTTACAAGGTAGCCTTAAAATTATAGGACTGGCAGAATACCATCCACTATTCATTGACCCCTACACTAGAAGGGGGACCATTTTTAGCGGCAAGTGGATAATTATACATGTAGGAAGAGGCATACAGGATATTATAAGATTGCAAATATATCGTTCATATGCAAAAGGCCTTATCAAGCAACTTTTAATGGAGAAACTTCACCACTTAACCTAGAAGTTGTTGGATTCAGATCTGACTAAGAAAATATATTGATCAGAATATTTTTAACTTTTATAGAAACAAAAACAATGTTATCAACGTTCTCAGGAGCTTCATGAACCCATACTATTGGTCCCAACTTTCAAGGCTCATCACAATAGGTATTGAAAGCAGAAAGAATAACCCCAGGAGTTCCTTCTGGTTGAAGTTACCAGACCTTAAGATTAGCATCACTAAGAAAAGAACTATAGTGTGCTTAGATGAGCAGAATATTGCCTACAGTAGACGTATCTTCCAATGTGATGATGCATGGATAAATGACAAAATTTAAAAGTACGGACCCCTGATGAAAACTATAAAAACTTAAAATTCAACGGAGGCCTCCAAGGAACTTACAAAAGTCATTTTCTTAAAGAAAAAGAATTTCTCCTTAGGTTTCTTCAATGGATTTAGCACCAATACTTCTTGGTTTCCAGTGCCTTATTAAGATAGGGGAGGTACTCAATGGACCATATGGAGGACAATTAAGAATATGACAACTGAACAGATCCTTCATAAAATATATATTTTCTTAAGTATCTTATTATCGGATAAGATAATTTATCAGATAACTTCATAATTTGTATTAGGATTGATGACATTTCTAGGAAAGGTTTAGGGACAGAAAGACCACAACTAATATCATAACGCATATTATTTAGCCCTTGTACAAGTAGCTAACAAAATGATCTATTGTTCATCTTTGGTTTTAACTACCGTAATGTTTTAGCCTAAGGGAACAATTATATGTACCATTTTCCTTTGTAGCTTGCTAGCACTAGCTTTACAAGTTTGCCCCTAGCAATAATTGTTTTCTAGTCATTTGCTATCATTAATAGAGTTTAAGTTCAATATGGAAAATACATGAAGAACAGAACAATTATATGTGACTTATACAAGATTGTTGAATGATAGCAACCATAGAGGTATGACTTACACATCAATTTGTATAACTTTAACTCGAACATCGTCACCTTTCTTTAATACATCTCGTACATCACGAACCAAATCCCATGAAACCTCAGATATATGAACCAATCCATCAACATAGTAACCACCTACCAACATTAGTACAAGAGAAAAATCAAGTTTCAACATCACCTTCTTTCAATCTCATTTCATTTGATAAGAAGAGTATGTAACTACATGATGCTATTAAAAGAAAGGCTTGGCCTCCATTAACAGATTTATCATTCACCATTGAGCATATCCATAAAGAAACAATAAACATATAATATTAACTAAATTTTAGGAAATTATGACACTATTGCTTTTCATTATGCTAACTAGAAGCAAAGGATCAAGAAAGAAAATATTTGAAAAAGCCAACAAATTATGGTAGATTCATCTTCAAATTCCACATTGAGACAACTAACCATCAGGAAAGCGCAATTCTACGAAGGCACCAAACCTAGTGACTGAGCTGACCCTTCCTTCAAATACATCTCCCACCTTGATAGAAAACTTTTCCCACATTGCCTGCTTCTCAGAGAAAACCAATGTCTCCTCTTCCTCACTAACTCTAATTACCTACAAAACCAATGCATACCAAAATTAAGGAATATTAGAATATACATGATAGAAAAGCCTCATTCAAGTTCCATCTTTTTGAAAGAAAAGCATAGTGAATTGAGTGTTTTTAGGAATCATGTCATGGATTAAAAGACATAAAATTCATGCAATGGCTCCAAAACCACCATTTATACCCCTTAATGTTTTGAAGAGATAGAATATAAACTTGGTATATTTAAATTTGAATGACATGATGACAATGTTGAAAAAATCAACATTGGGATAAGTCGACAAGGGTCTGGAAAATGAAAAAATCGTAAAAATTAGGGAAAACAACGGTAAAAATTGGCTAACATCAGTAAAAATTGCCAAACATTGGCAAAATTAAAAAATGTATACAAAAAATTTAAAAATAGATAAATAAATGTGACTTAAATCTCCCTTGTATGTGTGTGGCGATTTTTTGGATCAAATCAGATTTTTTCGATTATATTGCAATTTTTTGGGACTGAAAAATTAGTGACTTTTTGGCCCAAAAAATTGCGACGTGGCAATTTTTTTCTTTTATAACAAGAACATGAATAATATTTCTATTACTTCAAATCTGCATAGGAAATGCAATTGTTACATCATGAGGATTAAACAAAATTTGGGGCATAAACTAGATAGAACTATATTGATTATTTACGAGGCCCTTTTCCTAAAAAATTTGAAGTTTTTTCCCAAATATCCTGCTATGATTGTGTTTCCTCAAAATCTAGCAGGTCTTTGTGAGGGGAGCTTACAAGACAGAAGCTAGACTAAGTGACAACACTATGAGGCATGGCGCACTGTCACCACAGCCACTGCCTCCTGTTTTTTTGGGTATTTGCACCACAAGGGAGGCTTCCCTATGTTAGGTCACCTAAAGGATACATCAAGTCCAAGGGTTCGAGGTGGCAAGGATAGGCCAAGGAGTACTATACTTAAGAAAAGGGCTCAATTAGCTTAAACAAGGTAGAGTTCCCTCCAGTGATCTAGGGTTCTAGAATAGGTAAGTTCAACAGGCTTACCTAGGATCACAAGGCCAAGAAAAGGCTTGAAATAAATGAGAATGATCAATTTGGGGTACAACAAGCCCCAAGTTAAACCTAGGGCAAGACTAGTGTTTAGCTAAGGCAAAAATTACCTAGGACACATGACACTAGTGCTAGAATGGAAACCTCAGCCATGAAAAGAGGTTGATTTTGAGGCAATGGCCTCACAAACAAGTGTTGAATCCCTCCACAAGACAAAGCGATCAACCCTAGTTGAATTTTAACCCTAATTGTAGCCTAGTGACTTTCCTGAAGAGGTTGAATATCCAAAATTGGGGAGAAAGGTTAGGTTTTAAGATGATTTTAGGTGTGATCAACAATTTGAATAATGCCAGTGTCTTAACCTTGGTGATGGAGTCTAAGGGAGGTCTACTTAGGAGAAAAGACTAAACCCTAGAAAGGAATAAGGGAATAAGAAACCCTAGTTTCAAACCTTAGATATCATTTTATGAGGGAGAAAATTCAATGAGGAGAGCTTATCATGAAGAATCACTCATGGGATTGTCACACAAATTCTACAAGGGTAATGCACAAAATAACATTGCTAAAATTCCATAGATAAATTTTCAATAACAACTAGCACATAGAAACCATAGACAATAACAATTCCATGCAATAGCCATAAAATATGTATCAATACAAAGAACACTTACAATATAGATACATGAACCAATCCTTTATTTCTCCAAAATGACATCTCCAAAACAAGAGAATAGCTTCGTAAGGAAAAACCCCATAAGAGGACCAAATTGATCCACAAGTGGTGATCAAAATGAAAAGCAGGTTGATAGATGTCTTTTGGATTAATCACATAATCAGGATTTGATCAACGTTTCGAACCAACTAAAGTGGTCCATCCTCAGGACAAGGTGAAGAATCAATCAATCTTAAGGAATAAACAGTATAGATGCATCATTGCCCAGAATTAGTTGTTGAAAACTAGCCATTAAATTAGTTAATTATTAAATTACCAAGGTAAGTACAATATTATTAATTATTAAAGGTGGGGAGTTGTTTATTAAAATAATAAAATATATTTGGTTAAACCTAGCCATTAGGAACAAATAAAAATAAATGTAAAATAATTAAAATATTATATGTTTATTTAGAAACTAGCTGTTAGGAATAATGTTAATTTTAATAATTAATTAAGGTGTTAAAGTAATATATATTTATTTAAAACTAACTTTTATAAAATATCTTAATTAATATTTCAATGAATAAGGTCAATGAACTATTATATCAAAGTTTTTAAATCTATCTATTTTAATGTTTTAATACCTAAAAAGATATTATCAATTAATAAAATCACTAGGCTGAACTTAATCTAAATAGATAAAATATATACCTAAGGTCAACGACAATAGAGAATAAATGAACAAGAGGTTACTAATTAAAAATAAAAAGTTATATACTTATATTATATATATTAAGCGATCTACTAATAATATTGGGCAAAATAAAAGTTAGAGAAAGACTCCAAGATTTATAAATTACGAAGCATGAAGGGAAACAAGATAGATACATAAAATGAATAAAAAGGAGGAAAGAAGAAAAAAGCATCACGAAATAAACGGATGAAGAAAATAATAGTACAAATACAATGAAAACTTAAAAATAAGCTAGAAATAATAATAATAATAATAACAACCAGGGAGCAGAGACAGAGGAATCAAGAAGTGAGAACCGGAATCCAACTCTTATTTAATTTCCAACCATCATCCCTATTAAGATTTTCGGCATGCCTTTCAATCTCAATCACTTCCCTAAGCTTCCTATGGTGGAAATGATCAACCCTGCCAATGACTTTGGATTCTTCAATGAAGACATGGTGTTTTGTATTTCTACATGCTGGGCTAGGGCTGATGAGCGGGATCAACTGTTGGAAATATAACCAATACTAAGAGCAGGGGTAAATCACTATTGAACACTTTTAACAATTATTTAAAACTTCAAAGACAACATGCAAATAATACTTATGAGCAACACATTAATTAATGCACAAAACTTATCTTAAATAGTTTCAATGCTTACAAGTACCAACTTGAAGGAGGCAACAACCCCCTCGTTTACCAACACCTACTGGAAGGATGCACCATTCCCCTAATTTACATGCTTCAACCTGAAGGAAGCTATAACTCCCTTGTCTTGCTCCACCCTAACACCCTTGCTTTATTAAAAAGAAATAAGGACTCCCATACTAGGGATATTGGCCCTCTCACATACACTGCACAAGAGAAAAAAAAAGCTACAATAATACATGTTGTCCAAGGTGTGAAACTATAACAACCTTTTAACTAGAACTAGAAACTTTCAAAAAATGTGCCAAAACCCTTTTTAAAATTGTGCAGAAAAGAAATTCAAAAATTGTGCCAAAATCCTTTTAAAAAGTGCTAAAATTCATGCCATAGATAGCATCCCAATCCGACCTCTCCTCACTTCTGGTTCATGAGATATGAACCACATAAACTCTTTCTTTCTTCGCTTGTTTGAACAAATCTAAATTTTCCTTTAGTGAATTGCTAAAATACCGCCTCCTCACGCCCGTATGTAGTGCTCTTCAATATCCAAATCGTCACTGCGGGGTTTGTTACTACACAAACTAGCGAGCCTAGTATATAGGCTAAAGCTAGAGGGAACAACAACAATTTGAGACAAAGGGCCACTATCACCACAGCTTATGTCCCCTTCTCTTCTCGAATTTTCACCGACGGGAGGAGTCCCAATATCCCTCACTTGTGATTAATGCTCCTAAGATAGGTTCTAAGTGAGGCAAGGAAACTCATTCAATGGAAAGATTCAACAGAAGTGCAAGCTTTGGGAGAAGCTAGGAGGACTTTCCACAAAAAACCCTTGAGAGAAACAATATATGAGACCTGGGGTTGAGATTTTGATGAGGTAAGAGTTCATCCAAGGTCAAGATAGTCAAGAGAAAAGGTTTTGAATGATATGCTACTAAAGCATGAACCTTCAAGGAAACCCTAAGTTCAAGAATGGCTTCTAGCATTCCCACTTGGTGTGATAGCTAGGGCATTAATTTGCTTGAAATTCCACTATCGGAATTCGTTCATAACTGAAGGATGCCTAGAGGAGACATAAATGAAGAAACTTGTCTAGACAAAATCCCAAAATTCCTCCTCCCTAAAATTTCGCACTAAGCCCTAGAAAACCTCCTTATCCTTAAAGGGACGAAGAAAAGAGAGAGGAAGAGGTAAGGAACAAATGCTTTTTCAATTGTGATGTGATCACCAAGGATTCTAGACCCAGTGCCTACCTATTGGGAGCAATGGAGTCAAGATAAACCATGGAATTGCATTTTTCTCTTCAAGGAGACCTAGTAGGAATTTCGTTGCCCTAGATTGCGGCAACAACAAAATAACTTCTAGATTTTTATACTTCAATGACAATTTTACGGAGATTCAAGGATGCAAATTCAATCAATCCTCTAGGAACATTCATTCGTTCTTTGTCCAATGAGTAACACATGCAAAATCTTCAATGGTTCAATGCTTCCAATAATTTGCATTAATTAGGGCACATTATTCACCATAAAAGAGTATTCCATCCACTAGACATTAATGAAAGACAAAACATAGCATCAAAGTTGCACTTACATGACAAAGAAGAATATATCCATCCATTTGGAAGGGTATGCCACTATGAAGTGTCCACTTTTGCCTCTAGTTAGCAAGCTTATTTACTCAATTGCACTAATGAATTGTTGTATTGGAAGGTGAGGAGACGCACTAGATCTTATACAGGATTGTTGTTAATTTTAGGTATGTTCTATGCTAGAGCAATTTATTTATATTTTCACAGTTAGCAATCTCATGAGCATTAAAGTAAACTGCAGATAGAACATAAATATAAATCGCAGAAGACAAGCCAAGACAAGAGGACACAAGATGTGGCGCCAACCACGGACAAACCCCACTGTGGGGAAACCCTTGATCAATTCTTCTTTTATGTTCTTCAAAGTTCAGCAGAAAAAGCGAGAGAGATAGTACATTTACAACAGAAGTCAACACATCGACTTATCTAGATCTAAGCATAGATCATCTCCTGTAACAATGATACATGAGATCAATTGAAGACATTCTGCTTCAACTAATTTTGCAATTCGTCCATTTGCTACACCTTACCGTGTAGCACCATGCTGTAACATCACAGTGTTGGACTTTGATGACTAAGCTGCTCTCATCTGCTCTCATCATCATGTTGCCCATTGTGTTGCATCTTTCATCATCATGCAGCCCTATTCATCATCATGTTGTTCCTTACTTAACCTACCCATCATGCTGCATCTTTACTTCATCATTCCTTCCACTGAGATCATCATGATGCATATTCACATTAGTGCCATTGAGATCATAAGAACATATCAAGAAGATCATTCCTTATATACTTATTGATCACCAAGTATAAGTCATATCCCTACAGATCTGACTAGGAGAATGTCGAGATATATATAGTGATCTTCTATACTATAATAGTTATGTAGAGAACGTAGTCCTTCTGCTTCAAACCCTAACCACTGTTGGCTATTTTGCTGAGTCTGCTTCAGGAATACCTCCTGGATCTACTTCATCAATGATATGCCAAGATTGTAATGTTGCTCATTGAGACTGGCAGGAGGCTGAAACTATAACAAGACAGTGAGAAGACAGAAACTCCATAACTGCGTGTAACTGTCTTCATTGACTGTGTATGCGTATTTTGGAGTCTCCATTACTTGCATATACGATTATTTATAACAGCGTGTAGAGTGACTACGGCTCTTGGCTGTGGCTTCATGCCTTGACCCAATACCTCTGCGGCTTCATACCTTGGCTATGGCTTCATGCCTTGACCTAATACTTCTGCGGCTTCATACCTTGGTTGTGGCTTCATATATAACTGTGGCTCCTTCATCATGCTAAGTTGCTTTTGACTGCGTATGCGTTCTTCATTGACTGTGTGGGATCTTGATGGTAGTTTCATAACTACAACTAACATGCTATGCCTATGGCTCTACTTGCGGCTCTTTCGTGCTTGTTATCACTGCGGCTACATACCTTGGCCTCCATTGCCTGCGTATAAAGTGTCTCTATTGCCTGTGGATAGATCTTCATGACCTGCGTTGGATTAGGGCATCACATGACTATAATTTAGGGCTGCATTTAATACCTTTTCATCCACTGCGTTTAATACCTTCTCCTCCAAGACTTGTAGGCCAGCGTATTACTCTTGGTGTCTCTCTCCTTCTCCAAAAACCCAAGATGTGGAGAGGAGGAGATCACCTCAAGAATGTGTCCCTCAAATGACTTCAAGTCCTCACCAATTTATACTAAAACGTAGATGATGAATAAACACGACTATTGGGCTCAGATGATCTTTAGATCAATCCTACACCTCTCAACGAGAGGGATCCAATAAAAATATCAGCTGCCATAAATAAGATGACCCACATGGAGTTTGGCCCTAGTTGCCAATTTTAACACTCCCTCTCAACTAGGGAGAACTCCATGCGTTGATCCATATGTCCAATTGTACTATCTCTGCCATCAGTGCCTTGCACTACACTGCTTAGCTCTGCTACCTCTACTCAGCTCTGCTGGCTTTGCTCTGCTCTGTTGGCTCTACTCTGCTCTGCTCAGCTCTGCTGGCTCTGCTCTGCTATGCTTAGCTCTGTTGAACCATGAAGAAGAAGAATTGATCGAGAATGTGTCATACCATTCTCCACTGACCCGAAGTCAGTCTCAAAGTGTGTACCACTAATCCCAAACCAGTCCTCAACCAACCCAAAGTCGGTGTCATAGTAGGTACAACTACCACTGGTCCCAAACCAGTACTCTACTGACTCGAAGTCAGTCTCAGAGTATGTACCACTAGTCCCAGACCAGTCCTCAACCGACCCGAAGTTAGTGTCATAGTGGGTACAAGTCCTACCACTGGTCCCAGACCAGTATCATTGATCCCAGATCAATGAAGGTCATCCTAGCATAGGGAGTACGGTAGATACAACGATGCGTCCATTGGTACTACTATGGTCCCTATCCTCATTTCCTTGCTCATTGATTAGATGAGAGGTACTTCCCATGAGTCCCAGACTGCATGGATAGGATGCCTCGACAGGAAAACTAATCATCCAGTCCACAGGAGAGTGAATCATCTTGTCCAGTGGATGCCACGGAGAACTAATAATCCTGGCCCACAAGAGAGAGAATCATCCTGTTCCACAATCGCCATGGAGAACACATCATCCAGGCCTCACAGGAGAACTAATCATCCTGCTACACAATCTTCATGGAGAACACATCATCTAGACCTCACAGGAGAACTAATCATCCTACTACACAAGAGAGCGAATAATCTTGTCCACAGGAGAGCGAATCATCTTGTGCCACATGAGAGTGAATCATCTTGTCCACAGGACAACGAATCATCCGGTCCCATAAGAGAGCAAATCATCTTGTCCAATGCGCACCACCAGGGGAGGGTGAGTCACCCTATGGTGGTATGTTGCTCCAGTAAGAACTGGAAGCCCCTAGAGCTCCCAAAGCTCAATGTATACAACATGCAGGACCCTTTTACAAGGATCTCTTGACGACTCCAAGTCGTTTGAGAAAATCACAAATTTGATCTTTCCCCGGGGCTTTGACAAAGTGTGGCGACCTGTACATCATCTCAGTGTGATGGAGCCTCCTTGCTCATCGACTTACCATATCCCAGATATTTCAGTATCTGATGTCTATCTACTAGCGCAATCATCAAATACGGGATTCCTCAAAAATCAAATCCTACCTCAGGTTGTCACAGAGAATCACGGTGGTATTCATCATGTGTACAAATAGCTCACTGAAGAGCTTCCGAAACCATGCAGCAACCGACTTCTGCTTCCTGCTTATCCATGATATCGAAGCAGAATCCAACACTAAGAAGTGCTCTAGTGATCCTCCACACTGCGTGCCCACTCAACATTCCAATAATCATGCAGTTTCATATTTTCGGCAGTGTATCTCAATCCATAAGAGATTGTGCCCCGAAGATATCTCAGAGGATTCTTGGCACCAATCCAGTGATGCTCAATCAAATATGAGCTCACCATGCTAATTGCAAAAGATATGTCCGAACGGAAGTTCACCAAGAACATCAACGTGAATGAGTTTATGAAATTCAGAGGCATTTCCCAAATCTGGTCCGACATCACTACCCTATAACTTCTGAAAGTTCATATCCTCGAGGTAGTCACAGGCTTGCAGTTTATCATTCCACATCCGGAATCCAACTCCCTCTTACTTCTGCAAATGAGAGGGTTTGTACCTATTAGAAATAGATCATCCTCATAAGGTGTCGGTATGAGAGGTCTATCATCCACAACCTTCGCGTAATGATTAGGATCGGTTTCACTCCTAGTGAATCTCAACTTCATCCGACAGCTATTAATCCTCTCATACTATGACCGAGGAGTTTTGCTTCAAGCCATAGAGGGCTTTATTCCACCCGCATACCTGAGATTCCTGATCATGAATCTCAAACTCCTCGGGTTGTTCCAAAGCCTGTGGACCTGCTTTTCATCAATGAGTTCCACCTCGTAGCCTTAGACTTCCATTGCTAAAATGGACACCAAGTTCTTCTTGCGATCAGGTACATAAAAGAGATTATGTAAATGAATTGACTTATTACCCCCATTCAGTTGAGGGATAACTTTCCCAACATCCTTTCCGGGATAGGTGGCATCGGCTCCAAGTATAATCCCACGATTATCTCCATCTCTACCAAATTAGAGAGTGTACCCATCTATCTGATGGAGTGCCTTGAAGCACTACAATCAATAAGTTAGATTCCCAAAGAATCTGAAGGAGAGGGTCAATACAAGATAATGTTTCTTTATCTTATCAGAAACAACATTTGATTCTTCATACCTGGGGTTCCTTGTTTTCTCTGAAGAGTCGGCCGTGTCCTTGATGACTTGCATTACTTGTCATTCCTTTGATCATTTGAAGATGTCCTTGTTGTTATCATCATCAAGTGATGTGTCCCTTCCATTCAGACACTCCTTCGCATAATGGCCGAACTAGTTATCTGCCTTTCCTTCCACCCTGAGATCCGGTCTTCCAATGAAATGATCTTTAGGTAGGCCATATTTCGCTACGTCATTCTGATGATATTCTCTGCTTCGACTTCACTCTTAGTGAATGAGAAGAGGGATGATAATCCCATTGATCCTTTTGTCTTGTCCCAACTATCTTTGGTGATTGCTCTTTCACTCTTGCTTGGGCATTGTCTTCACCTCAACTCTGATGCCATGTTAATTTTAGGTATGTTCTATGCTAGAGCAATTTATTTATATTTTCACAGTTAGCAATCTCATGAGCATTAAAGTAAACTGCAGATAGAACATAAATATAAATCGCAGAAGACAAGCCAAGACAAGAGGACACAAGATGTGGCGCCAACCATGGACAAACCCCACTGTGGGGAAACCCTTGATCAATTCTTCTTTTATGTTCTTCAAAGTTCAGCAGAAAAAGCGAGAGAGATAGTACATTTACAACAGAAGTCAACACATCGACTTATCTAGATCTAAGCATAGATCATCTCCTGTAACGATGATACATGAGATCAGTTGAAGACATTCTGCTTCAACTAATTTTGCAATTCGTCCATTTGCTACACCTTACCGTGTAGCACCATGCTGTAACATCACAGTGTTGGACTTTGATGATTGACCTGCTCTCATCTGCTCTCATCATCATGCTGCCCATTGTGTTGCATCTTTCATCATCATGCAGCCCTATTCATCATCATGTTGTTCCTTACTTAACCTACCCATCATGTTGCATCTTTAATTCATCATTCCTTTTGCTGAGATCATCATGATGCACATTCACATTAGTGCCATCGAGATCATAAGAACACATCACAAAGATCATTCCTTATATACTTATTGATCGCCAAGTATAAGTCATATCCCTACAGATCTGACTGGGAGAATGCCGAGATATATATAGTGATCCTCTATACTATAATAGTTATGCAGAGAACGTAGTCCTTCTACTTCAAACCCTAACCACTGCTGGCTATTTTACTGAGACTGCTTCAGGAATACCTCCTGGATCTACTTCGTCAATGGTATGCCAACATTGTAATGTTGCTCATTGAGAGTGGGAGGAGGCTTAAACTATAACAAGACAGTGAGAAGACCGAAACTCCATGACTGCGTGTAACTATCTTCATTGACTGTGTATGCGTATTTTGGAGTCTCCATTACTTGCGTATATCAATCTTTATAACAACGTTTAGAGTGACTGCAGCTCTTGGTCGTGGCTTCATGCCTTGACCCAATACCTCTGCGGCTTCATACTTTGGTTGTGGCTTCATGCCTTGACCCTATACTTTTGCGGCTTCATACCTTGGTTGTGGCTTCATATATAACTGTGGCTCCTCCATCATGCCACGTTTCTTTTGACTGCGTATGTGTTCTTCATTGACTGCGTGGGATCTTGACAGTAGTTTCATAACTATGGCTACCATGTTATGCCTGCGGCTCTTCCGTGCTTGTTATCACTACGGCTACATACCTTGGCCTCCATTACCTACGTATAAAGTGTCTCTATTGCCTGCAGATAGATCTTCATGACCTGCGTTGGATTAGGGCATTACATGACTGTAATTTAGGGGTGCGTTTAATACCTTTTCCTCCACTGCGTTTAATACCTTCTCCTCCAAGACTTGTAGGCCAGTGTATTACTCTTGGTGTCTCTCTCCTTCTCCAAAAACCCAAGACATGGAGAGGAGATCACCTCAAGAATGTGTCCCTCAAATGACTTCAAGTCCTCACCAATTTATACTAAAACGTAGATAATGAATAGAAACGATTGTTGGGCTTCTGAACCTACTCAAGTTGCTGGTCAACTTGACAATTTGTCTTATAACATAAATAAATTCATAATTTCATAAATACTTATTGGAATCGGATGATCTTTAGATCGATCCTACACCTCTCGATGAGAGGGATCCAATAAAAATATCAGCGACCATAAATAAGATGACCCACATGGAGTTTGGCCCTTGTTGCCAATTTAAACAATTGCAGGTGGGTCTTCATCTTGGACTTGGCATGACACTTCATAGTGGCATGGGAGACCAAGATTGCATGACTCTTCATAGTGGCATGCCCTTCCAAATGGGCTTTAGAATGTAAAGGTGTCACCAAGCTCGACAAGAGAGGTTAATAAAGGCACTTATTAGGTGGTTTCAACCAATGTTGCATTAATCATTACTGGGATAATACCAGTGCGAGGAAAAAATCATAATTATTGGGAAATAATTGGAAATAATTGGGAAAAAATCGTTTGGTACAAAAATATTCATTTTTTTTCATTTTTTTTCAATTTTTTTTAATATCTAAACCATCTACAACATAAAATAAATACATTAACACATAAATATGATAAAAGAACTAATATATAAGATGTTTAATATCATTTCTAGTGCTAAAATCACACATAACATTGAATCGTGTCCTGAATAGTAAGTCCTGACTCCTGAGTCCCAACTCAGCTCAAAATATCAACAAAAAATATAATAATGTATCTCATCATGTCATAATGTCATATACAAAAAATGAAGAAAAATAACTAAAGTCTAATCCTATTGATTTCCTCTGCCCCTCTTGCGAGAAAATGCCACAACTTTCCCTTTCCCTCTAGATGTAGATGCTGGTGCTGGTGGAGTTGGCAGTGGATTCTGCTATGCTTTAGACGCTGAAGAACTAGAAGTAGGAGCTATAGGAGGTAGACCACGTCCTCTACTGGTGGCAGGGGTAGCCCGGGTAGGTGGTGCCACCTAGAAACATTACAATCTCCCAATCCTGAAATCCTGAAAACTGATAAGTCTGCTGGATTTTGAATGAAATCTAAAATTCTACTTTCTCCATATGAAATCCAATGAGGCCGGAACCACTCTCAAACATCCTGAGTCATTTCATGGTAATCTTCATTCTCATCCTTTTACTTTAAGAATTTAACATTACCATGAATAATATATCAATACTAGGGCCTAGACTTGATCATTAAGCTGCCCCACTCAAAAATTATTTGTTTCTTTCAAAAAAAATTGCATTTCAAACATTTAGCATCCCTTATAAAACCTCGTTGCCCCGACTGCCTGTGATAATTTCTGATTATATCGATTTGAAAAACTCGCGATAATTTCCAAAATATCGGGCAAAAACAATACCAACGATAATTTCGAATAAAACTCGCAATATTTTCGTTCTGCTAGAAAACTCGCGATAAAACGATAAAATCACGATAATATCGCGATTTTCACAACACTGGTTTCAACCTCTAAGGAAGTAACAAGTCCATGGTACATCTGTGAAATGGCAAGTGTCACGTGAAATGATGGTGGAACAGAGTGAGGCAAGAGGGAAAACTCCAAGCCACATGCCATGATATAAGGATAGCTATGGTGTAAGAAGCCCAAACATTGGGTATATGGATGTAGTAGGGAGAAATTGTGGCACATGAGTTACCCCAACCGCGTTTTTCCACCCTTCTTCATATGTCTTTTGCCTTTTACTGATTTTTCTTTCCTTCACTACTCGGGGCTCCAGGGGATGAGAGCATGTGTTGAACAGTTGGTATTGTCTAGATGGCTAGTAGTTGTGAGTGTGTTGGCATTGATGTCAACCTGATTAGCATGGTGATTGCGATTCCAGGAGGTATCCTATGGTAGCTGCAAGCTTCTGCTAGAGAATCATCATAGTAGCAGGCTTATTGAAAAGCCATAAAATGATGACTATAGTGATTGGTAGTCCAGGATCAAGAGGAATCATATCGTAGCTGCAAGCTTCTGGTAGAGAATCACCACAGTAGCAAGCTTATTAGAAAAGCCATTAAATGATGACTATGGTGAATTGGGGGTCTAGGTTCGTGGCATCATCTTTCAGGTTGCAAATGGGCTTAAAGACTACATCGGACCGCCTCTAGTAGAAATTGCTATGAATAAGCTTTCCAACTGTATATGGAAATCTGGAAATGGCCATCAGAATCAAAAGTTCTTGATCGCCGAAGTAAGGAGCTTGAAGTCCTTAAGAGGAGACCAAATATTAGAACCTTAGAGAAGGCTATATCAGAGGTCAGAGTTTGAGCATATAGGAGGATTGATTGGAACCTCGGAGCAAAGGTCATATCAGAGCCTTGGAGAAGGAGACTCATAGGAAAATCGGTGCAAGCTATATCGGAGGACGAGGCCATCGGAATATCGGAACCTCATAAGTCCTTACAGATTGTAATTTCTTGGAAGCGTCGAGGTTCACAGTGGAAAAGAAATACAAAGGAATTTGGTGCAAGACTAGGGACCAAGGATGCTCTTTCTCTCTCCTCCTAATAAACACATGGTCACAGTCAATTGGTCCTTAAGAGCTGAAGTGGCAAATGATGTTAGCATGACGTGGCAGTACGGTGGACACGTGGCAGCGTGTTTTGGCATTTTCGGTGGCCTAATGGGGCAAATTAGGGTGACATGTATCACCACTTAGGAGGCATCACGTGGAGAGATGATGAAAGCATGATGTCATTTCCGAGGTCAGCATATCGGAGGTTGAGGACCTCGTAACTCCTATGCAAATGGCATTTGAAACATGTTACGATGAAAGGGGCTCTGATGTAAGACTGACACTTGGTCATAGAGTTCAGAGAACCAAGGGCAATAGACGAGGCTTAGCACCTAAGTGTTATGCCCCCAGTCACGACACCTGGTCCTATGAAGGAAATGCCATAAAAGGCTATGTCGAGGGAGCTAAATGCAATCGACACTTTGCAATTTCGTAAGGACTGTTCAATATAAGTTACGATATGAATTGGCTATGATATTAACTAGCACATGGCCAAGTGGAGACCAAAAGAATTAAGGGCTAAGCGCCAAGGGGCTAAAGCTGTCAAACCTGTGTGATTTTGTAACACTCCTTTTTATATGAGTTACGATATGTTGTGGCTCTGATGTAACCGTACAAAGAATTAAAAGGATGAATGGGTCAGCATCTAGAGATTAAATGAAAATCTATGGAGATGGTTTATGGAGTCAGTGGAATATGTAGAAAATGCTAAGACAAGGCAATGAGGACAACGGTCCACAGAGAAGCACTGATGAGATGAAGAAAGCCAACTCCTACTTCCTGTGCACGTCTTGTAGATTTAAATAAGGAACAGAGTGGCCATTCTTGAGTACTTTCAAGCTCTGCAAAGCAATGAATAAGCATGGGAAGTCATCGTAGAGTCTTCAGGCTGACTAAGATTAAATTCTCAATATGGAGGATTACACAAGGAGTCAATGAAGAACTCAGAAGCCCATCCTGATGTTTAATGCCATGACAAAATTCAACCATCAGATGCAACAACAACAGGAGGAGCCATACAAAGGTACAATCAGGCAGTATGGAAATAGGCAACAGAGACAACATTGTGTAGTGTGTAGCAGAGGATCAAAATTATTGATTGCCATCGAGCAAAGTGGGGAAGAGTGTATTGTTGAAGAGCTGAGCAGCGAGAGCAAAGAGAGTGTTGTGAAACAAGCGCAAGAGCATAACTGAAAGGAGTGTAGCAAAGAGCCTGTGAGTGAGAAGGCAAAAAGTTGAGGATATGCAATTTTTGATCAAAGGATAGAGTGTTGTTGTATGAGACCAAGGGAGTTTGTGGAACAACAGAGGACTAAGAGTAGAAGTTGTTTCTGCAACCAACCAGATTGGTATTTTTAAATAATTGTATATGCATCTGTCTTTAGTTTGAAAATTGTATGAAAAGTAGAACAGTGGCAAGAGTAGGTTGTAGCTTGCATTCAGAAGAGGTTGGTGCCTCTTGGTAGGTAGGTGCTTGTTAACCAAAGGGGGTTGGTGCCTCCTGTGAGTGGGTGCTCACAAACAAACTGATGTAATTAAGTAGGTGCTTAATTTACATCGTAAACAACAACAAATTGGTGGTTTTTTCCCTTTAGGTTTCCACGTGAAAACACCGATGTCAGTGTGTGTGTTGCTCATGTGATAGATTGTATGAACATATGAATGCTTAAGCTTGTTGCTCACTTTCTTTATGAATAAATACTCTCATAAGAAACAGACAATAGAGGAAAGAACTAAAAGCATATTCAGGAAAAAGTTTTAAGAATCTCACTATTATTGATTCACTCCCTCCCTGTTGAATAGTGTAACTAGGTTCGGTCTTCATAATGACATGTAATTATGATTTTATGTAATGAGATGTAAACAAGAAAAATAAAATTATTACATTGACTTGCTTTATGCGTTTCATGAGCAAAAGATTTTGTTTTTAAGTCAAGACTCCCATTGAGAGTCTTAAGGATGTACTTGTCATCTAGTCATAAAATGTTAGAGTCATTGTCATGTAATGAAATCACGTTACACTTTGTAAAAGGTCAATCTTGTTTATGTAAAGTATCCTCCAAGAACTTGTCACCTATCCTCTTCAAGTCGGCCTACAATGATAAAGGAACATGCTAGAAGAAGTCAGCCTAACCTCCAACAATCATGTCGGCCTAAAGGACATGTGTGGAGATGTGTAAATAATCACACTCGACCTCCATTAGAAGCAAGTAACTTGACAAGATTTCGGTAAAAGAGAAGTATGAAGAAAGGGTGAAGAAGAAGAAAGGAGCTGCAACGAGAAGTGCAAAGGAAGGACAAGAAAGGTTTCTTCTGGGTATAGCGAAGGAGACTTTCTTTTGGGCAATACAAAGGAGTTTCTTCTAGGAAGTAAGAAGGAAGGGTTTCTTCTGGAAATGCAAAGACAACATTCCTTCTTTAAGTGCGAAGATTAGGATTCTTCTGGACAGTGCAAAGATAGGGCAGCGAAGGAGTTTCTTCTGGGGCAATGCAAAGAAGAGTTTCTTCTAGGGCAGAAAAGGGAAGGATTATTCTAGGAGGCCGAGATAGAAATCTAGAGACCGAGTTTCTCTAGAGGAGACCATTGAAGACCTAGAGACCGAGATTCTCTAGAGGAAGTCAAGAAAAGGTAGTGTGAAACACAGAGACCGAGTTTCTCTAGAAGGAGTCGAGGAGAGCAGTTCAAGATCAAGAAAAAAGGTGAGGAAGGAAAGAGGTAGAGCATAAAAGTTAATGACATGGTTCTTGTGAGAATACTAGAGTCAAGGGTCTATGTCATGGTCCTGGTACTTAGCAATTGAAGATCCAGAAGAAGAATTTTGATCGGGTTTTCCTCTCAAGAGGTTAGAGGTTTTGGCTCTAGCTGAGAAGCCTACACACTGTGTCACTTGTCTTTTATTGTGGATATTGGTAATTCTCTTGATGAAGAGAACACAATAATAACACAACGAAGAAAAGATTATAAGTTAAGAAGTAAAACTATATCACAAGCAATTATCAAGCAGAGAAATTAACTTTGACTGCCCTAGATATCTCAACATGGTATCAGAGCTTAGGTGTTGAAAACAAGAAGGGGCAGTCAAAGCAAGTAGACACACAAGAATCGAACTTCAAAGAAGGATCAAAGCAAGTCAAAGAACACCAAGAAAGAGATCTAGATCATCATCAAACCAAACCCCTAGATCGAAGAATACTCCAAGTAAGAGCCTTGAAATCATCTTCAAGAAGGAAGCAAGAAGAAAGACCGAAACCCTAAAAGCACTCCAGAAATCATACATCACCAAGGAAGTGGAAGCTTGAAAGGAAGTCTTCTCTCTAGTGAAGCAAAGATCTCAAAGGAGGCAATCTTCCCTCACCAAAGTAAGAATCTACTTAAAGATTCATAGTAAGAAGCAACAAGTTTGTCATCAAGTTGAAGATTCGATCTTCACAAGTACCTTTTTATTATAATCCAATCTAGGAAAAATGACTTCATGTTTCAAGGAGAACCAAAAGTTGGTTGGGATATCAAACTTCCTTGAATGGAAAATAAGAATAGACATAGTCCTCGAAACAAATGAAGTCGTTCATCATGTTCATGGAAAATTCTTCAAGCCATCCGAAGAACAAGCATTATCTGAGTACATGGAAAGGGATCTAAAGGCTCAAATAATTCTCAAGGAATCCATCAAAGGTCCTCTCCTTTCCTATGTAGCTGAGCTGGAGACATCTAAAGAAATTTATGATAAGATGGTAGAAATTTTCTCTGAAAGAACGATAGGAAAGGGCATATCACTTAATATCTGATCTATACAAATTGAAGGTGTCAAAGGATGAAGGGATATCGTCATGTATTTCAAAAGCATTCCAAATAAAAGGGCAATTGCAGGTTCTGGGAGAGATGGTATCTGAGAAAGAAATGATCTCCATTATTCTAAATGCACTAACTGATGAATAAGGTAACCTCGTATCTACTGATGAAGAGGAAGTTATCCCATTCATCAAATTATGACCTCTCTGCAAGGCAGAAGAAGACAGGATGAAGAAAGAAATTGACAAAAGATCAGACAGAAAGGAACAATTAGTGACAAGACGAAAAGGAAACTTTGGAAGGTTTGGTACTCCAAAGAACAAGAACAACATGGCTAAGGAAAGATGCTATGGTTGTCAAAATCTTGGGCATTATAGAAAACACTGTCCCAAATGTAAGAGGGACAAGGAAGAAAACTATTCTACTAAGGAAGTGAAAGAACTTGAGGCAAAGAAGCTTAAGAAGGAAGAAGCGAAAAGATCTCTGATATGACTGAGATGATCCTCTTCACTAGAAGGTACTTTTCACTTGTAAGTTATAGATAGGATGCAATGTAAATGAAATAGAATGCATCATATTAGAAATAGCACCGTGATAGAAGCATTAGAAGTAAGAGATCGTGACATGGGAAGCAGAAAATATGTCTAATACAAATTCTACTAATTACAAAGAATGGGAGCTCTTGGAAAAACCTCATCGATACTTATAGAAAGAAACAAAGGTCATCATCGATTGGGATCATCATAGTCAATAAAGAAAACATCTATCGGGTGAGGATATGAAACATCCTCGAGTTTCTCTGATAGAATCCTCATCAAAGGATTCACCAATCTAGAAAGCAAGCAAATGTTTCTTCAGGAATTCCAGCTCATGGGATTCAAGGAATGATGGTATGATGACATATCAAGAAAGCAACTAAAGGATGAAGTTCCCTTGTTCAAATTAAGCTACTACAGAAATTTTGGATGACCAAAAGGAAAGATGAGGTATGTATGCTTACATAGGATATTATGAAAGTCATGTCATATGGTTGCAGATAATTTGGATCACTATTTTCATCTTGGAAAATATGATCAAGAGAAGGGATCTACTCCTTCGAAAAATTGCAGAAAAGCATAAATCACACTAGATAATATCAACATAATATGTTCTCATATGAATCATAAGGAAGATGACTACAATTAAGGAACTTTGATTGGAAGCTTCAGGGAATGAAGTGTGTAAGAAAAGATAGGAAGAGGTCGTGATAATATGCAATGAAGGTAGTAGACATTCAACATCCGAAGTCCAAGAAGATTTGACTAGAAGATCTCCCAGAAGGATATGAAGACTCTGGCAGAAGTCAAAAAAAGATAGAGACCCTTGACAATGGATATCAGTGGAAGATGTGTCAATCTGCATGCAGGGTGCTAATACCTACAAGATGTCATGGTGAAAGATCATCAAAAAGGTAATTTTAATTTAAAGTGTTCATTTATTTTTGAACTAATATCTGGATGGGCTTATGACTAGATGAGCCCATCATTGTCATGTAATGAAGTCATATTACACTTTGTAAAAGGTCAATCTCGTCTATGTAATATCCTCCAAGAGATTGTCACCTATACTCTTCAAGTCAGCCGACAACGATGAAGGAACATGCTAGAAGAAGTAGGCCTAACCTCCAACAGTCATGTTAGCCTAAAGGACATGTGTGGAGGTGTATAAATAGTCACACTCGACCTCCATTAGGAGCAAGTAACTCGGCAAGCTTTCGGTAAAAGAGAAGTGCGAAGAAAGGGTGAAGAAGAAGTGTGAAGGAGCTGCAAAGAGAAGTGCAAAGGAAGGATAAGAAACGTTTCTTTTGGGTATAGCGAAGGAGAATTTCTTCTGGGCAATATGAAGGAGTTTCTTCTGGGAAGTACGAAGGAAGGGTTTCTTCTGGAAATGCGAAGATAAGGTTTCTTCTGGAAGTGCAACGATAAGGATTCTTATGGGCACTGCGAATATAGGGCAGCGAAGGAGTTTCTTCTGGGGCAATGTGAAGAAGAGCTTCTTCTGGGGAAGAAAGGGGAAGGATTCTTCTGGGAGGTCGAGATAGAAATCTAGAGACCAAGATTCTCTAGAGGAGACCATTGAAGACCTAGAGACCGACATTCTCTAGAGGAAGTCAAGAAAAGGTAGTGTGAAGGATAGAGGCTAAGTTTCTCTAGAAGGAGCCGAGGAGAGCAGTTCAAGATCAAGAAGAAAGGCAAGGAAGGGAAGAGGCAGAGCATCAAGGTTAGTGACAAGGTTCTTGGGAGATACTAGAGTCAAGGGTCTGTGTCATGGTCTTGGTACTTATCAATTGAAGATCTAGAAGAAGAATTTTGATCGGGTTTTCCTCTCAAGAGGTGAGAGGTTTTGGCCTTAGCTGAGAACCATACATACTGTGTCACTTGTCTTTTATTGTGCATATTGGTAATTGTCTTGATGAAGAGAGAACACAATAATAACATAATGAATAAAAGATTATAATCTAAGAAGTAAAAGTGTATCACAAGAAATTATCAAGCAAAGAAATTGTTAACTTTGACTGCCCTAGATTTCTCAACACCCCCTCTCAATAATTCCTTATTCCAACAATTAGTATCATAGCCACGTTCCTTCAGGAACAATCTAACCACCGGAAGGTAGATCTGTAAGGAATTACGTCTAGGCAAGAGAGTTAAGAGGCTTACTCAAGCAGAATATCAGTCTTTGATGGGACAAACTATGCCTTTCAGAAAGTAAGGATGGAAGCGTATCTTATGTCCCTGGGAGTAGATGTTTGGACTACAGTGCAAGTAGACTACAATGTCCCTGATATTCCTCCCACTAATGAAAATGGTAAAAAAATATATGGAAATAATGCTAAAGCCAAGAATGCCATTCTCTTTGGTCTTAGTCAATCAAAACTTGTAAAGGTTATGCAATGTAAGTCTACTAAGAATGTGTGGGTAAAGCTTCGTCAAAGTCATGAAGGAGATGACAAAGTCAAGCAAGCGAAACTTCAAACCTTCAGAATGAGGTTTGAGAGCTTAAGGATGAGTGAAGATGAAAGCATGGTAGAATGCTTCCTCAGAGTTGATGAAGTAACCAATATGATTAGAGGACTTGGTGAAAAAGTCAAGGAAGAGATGATTTTTTAGAAAATCTTAAGATCTTTACCCACGAGATTTAAAGCCAAAGTCTTAGCTATTGAAGAAATGGCTAAGTTAAAGGATCTCAAGATGACCAGTTGCTTGGTACTTTCACAGCCTATGCGATGAGAGTAGGAAGAGAGAAGTCTAAACCTAAGGAAGCAGCGTTCAAAGTATCCAAAAAGGCCAAGGAGCATAAAGATCATCAAGACTGTTGCAACTGTGAATCTGATTAGGAGTTGGCTCAATTGGCCAGGAAACTGAAGCGTGGCTTGGGAAAATATAAAGGGAATTTGCCCTGTAATGTTTTGACTGTGGAAGAGTCGGACATTTTGCGTCCAAATGCCCTTACAAAGAAAGGGCTGAAAAGGAAGATGATCAGAAACTTGGAAACAAATCTCAGAAACATCAGGAGAAAAAGTTCTATAAGAAAAAGGGGTTCTACTCCAAAGAGGATAGCTCAGCACCAGAGTTAGACAGCTAAAACTCTTCGAAGGTCTTCGAAGGATGTTTCAGATAAGTATTTACTTATGGCTTTTGGAATAGACTCTAAGAAGCAAAGTATTATTGACTCTGAAGAGGAAGAAGAAGAAGGAGTACTGAACCTTGAAGAGGAACTCATCAGTGCTCTTAATGAGTTAAAGAAAGCAAGGAAAAAGAATAAGCAGTTGAAGGAACAGCTATAGTGTGTTGAAGAAGGTATGTATAACTCTAATAATGAGAAGTTTGTTTATCAAAAAGAAAAACTTGAAGAAGCTATTAAAAGCAAAGATAGTTTAGCCCTTCTACTAGAAGAAAAACAAGGAACATGTGAGAAACTAGAAGAAGAGAACAAGCAATTAAAACAGGAGTTGCTCAAGATAAGGAAGGAAACGATCTCAAAAACATACAAAGATGAAATTTTGTGCTTGAAAGTTAAACTAGAAGAAGCTAAACAAAAGGAAGAGGCTCTTCAAGATTTTATCTATGAATGGGAAGAGAATTGTCAAAATCTTGAGGCAGAGGTTGTCTCTCTAAGAACAGATCTTGAGGGAATAGAGACCGAGAAAGGTTTAAATGAAAAATTTGCAGAAGGCACAAGGAAACTAGATCAGATTCTAAATAGCCAAAGGCCCTCAGGAATCAAAACAAGTATGGGATACTCAATGACACAGGAATCTTCTATGGGGAAGATAAACTTCAGGTCCACAGGATTTGAAGAACTGCAAAGATATGCAAAGAAACATCCAGAAAGAATCAATGAAGGCAAAAGAGCAGCAGGGCAAAGAGGAGATCATCAATGGAGAACGAATCAATCAGCCAGACAACCAAAGTACTTTCATGCACAAACTCATAAGACTTCCAACAATAGGCACGCCTATTTATTTTATGGTCATTGTTATAAGTGTCATATTTTTGGACATAAGGTTGCTGATTATAGAAGGACCAAAGTTGAAAGAGATGAAAATCCTAGATATAATAAGTATAAGAATTTTAGATCTCAAAACTCTCCCCTCAGAGATCGAAATATCTTCTCTCCCCTATTAAGTGATGTTGAGTGTTTCAAATGTAATAATTTTAGGCACAAGGAAAATGAGTGCAGAAGAAGGTTTGAATACCCATCTAAGTTCCAAAATATTCGACAGTCAGCGATCCAAAAGGATAAGAAGAATTGGAAACGAAAAATTGAAAAGAGCTTGCAGTGTGGACTTGCTCTATCAGCACATAATCAAGACAACAGATGGTATGTGGATAGTGGTTTTTCCAAGCATATGACTATGGATAAAAGTAAATTTATGTTGCTAAAAGAAAAGGACAGAGGGAATAATGTCACCTTCAGAAACAATGCTCCAGCAAGACTCAAAGGTAAAGGAATAGTCAGTCTTGATCAAAACACAAAGGCACAAAATGTGATGTATGTGGAAGGTCTCAAGCAAAACTTGCTTAGTGTGAGCCAGATGTGTGCTAATGGTTATGATGTGACCTTTCGACCCAAGGACTGTGAGATTCGCAATATGAAGGATGGAAAGCTAGTAGGAAAAGCAATCAAAACTAACAATAATGTATATGTGTTTGATGACTCCAAAGTAAGTTGTTATTTAAGCAAGACAAATGAAACACAATTATGGCACAAGAGACTTGGCCATATGAATTTTGACAGTTTGATAAGAGTCAACAAGATTGGAATTGTGAGAGGTTGGCCGAGACTATCAAGACCTGAGAGCTCAATTTGCAAGTCATGTCCATTTGGTACGCAAACCAGGACTCACTTCAAGTCAAAAGAATTCTCTTCATCTAAACCACTGGAGCTAATTCACACAGATATTTCTGGCCCAACCAAAGAAAAAATCCTAAGAGGAGAACGGTACTTTATGTTGCTCATTGATGATTTTACCAGGGCCACATGGATTGTGCTCTTAAGAGAAAAATCAAAAGCATTTAAACATGTTAAAAAATTTAAAGCTCAAGTTGAAAATGAGAAAGATCTAAAGGTCAAATGCTTAAGATTAGACAGAGGAGGAGAATACACTTCAAAAGAGTTTGAAGAATTTTGTGAAGAGCATGGCATCAGGAGGCAATATTCAGTGACTAGAACTCCACAGCAAAATGGAGTACTGGAGAGAAATAAAAGAACAATCCAAGAAATGGATAGAGCAATGTTGGATGAAGCAAATGTGTCTCACATCTTTTGGGGAAAAGCAGCACAGGCAGCAGTGTATATATCAAACAGAACTCAACTCATGCGTAATAATAATAAAACTCCCTATGAGTTGTAGAAGGGAAGACCTGCATCAGTTAAATAGCTCAAGGTGTTTGGGAGCAAGTGTTTTATCAAAAGGAATGATAAAAATCCTAGAAAGTTTGACTCTTGCACTAACGAGGGAATATTACTCGGGTACTCTGCTTGAGGTAAAGGATATAAGTGTTACAACAAGCAAACAAAGAATATTGAGGATTGCAATGATGTAATAGTAGATGAAATTGCTTCACAACCTGAGTCCTCCAAAAGAAACATGAACTCAAATGGTGAAGTAAATCCAGATATGAGGTCCTCAAATCAAGAAGAAATAAATTCAGATAGTGAAGGCGAGGAAACAAGCACAATGCCAAGGCCAAAAACACCTTCCAGGTATGTACAGAAAGAACATCCTAAGAGTCAGATACTTGGAGATCAAAGACATGGTGTTTAGACTAGGAGGAAACTTGTTGGTAGTTCAAGTTGTGCAAATCTGACTCTGTTGTCACAGATTGAACCCAAGAATCTCAGCCAAGCAAGTGAGGACAAGTTCTGGGTGAAAGCTATAAATGAAGAACTTGACCAAATTGAAAGGAATGACACTTAGGGGCTTGTTCCAAGACCTAAAGAGAAAAATCTCATTGGAACCAAATGTGTTTTCAAAAACAAGCTGAATGAATAGGGTCAAGTAATCAGGAACAAGGCTCGATTGGTATGCAAAGGGTATACCCAAATAAAACGAGTAGATTTCGAGGAAACCTTTGCACCAATAGCAAGACTGGAAGCTATCAAAAATTTCCTTTCCCTTGCCAGTCATAAAAACATCAAGGTATATCAAATGGATGTGAAGTCTACATTTCTCAATGGATTCTAGAAGAATAAGTTTACATTGAGTAGCCAGAAGGATTTGTGCTCACCACATATGAAGGGTTTGTATGCAAACTGAAAAAGGCCCTATATGGACTCAAACGGGCTCCTAGAGCTTGGTACGAAAGGCTGGATAGATACCTTTAGCAACAAGGCTTTAACAAAGGTACTGTTGATAGCAATTTATACATAAAATCTGAAGGCGACTATCTACTAATTGTAGTAGAATGTGGATGACATAATCTTTGGTAACATCATGGAACAATTGGGGCATCAATTCGCAAAATGTATGTAGAGAGAGTTTGAAATGTCTACGATCGGAGAGTTGTGTTTCTTCTTGGGATTGCAAATCTCTCAGTCTCCAAAAGGAGTGTTTATCTCCCAATCCAAATATCTCAAAGAAACTCTGAAGAAGTTCGGGCTGGAAGATTATAAGCCAGCGAGCACACCTATGATTACAGGTTGCAAATTGTGCAAAGAAGATGAGACACCACTAGTAAATCAGACTGAATACATATCCATGATAGGAAACTTGCTATAAATTATAGCTTTGAGGTCAGACATCATGCAAGTTGTGGGTCTTGTGGCCAGATTTCAGGCCTTCCCTCGTGAAAGCCATGTTGTTGTTGTCAAAAGGATTTTCAAATATCTTGAAGGAATAGCAGAATAGGGACTGCGGTATGCTAAGAGCAAATAATTTAAGTTTAAGGCCTACACTGATGTTGATTGGACTGACAGTTTTTATGACATGAAGAGCACCTCAGGGGCATCTTTCTTCTTGGGGAAATGCTTGGTATCATGGATCAGCAAGAAACAAGCCTTCGTTTCTTTATCGACTTTTGAAGCAGAGTATATTGTTGTTTATACCTGTTGCATGCAAATTCTATGGATGAAGCAGACATTAAAAGATATTTAGGTAGAGTTGACTGATCCTATTCCAATTATGTGTGATAATACAAGTGCCATCAATGTCTCCAAAAATCATGTCATGCATGTTGTTGTCGCTTTTAATGGCACTCGTAGCAAAAGTGCTTTGGGAGACATAGAAAGCTTCCTAGAAATAGCCTCTGGGTTGATTGTAGACCAGTGCCTATGACATTTTAGATAGAGGGGTGCATGGAAGATTTTCAAGAGGGGCTTTCGGTTGCACTCCAATTGTCACAAAGTTTTTTAAAAAGATAATAAAAGGGGAGCTTGGTTCAATCGGCCCTCATGAAGGTGGACCCAAGCCGATACATGGATCTAAATGCTCAGGGGGTAAATTGGGCTAATCTCAAGAAGGAATGTCTTGTTCTGGAGGCCAACACACAACAACAGGCAGCTTTAATATTAACGTTGTAGTAAAGTGAAGAAGAGGAAAGAGAGGAGAGAAATTAGTGCATAGGGTTGATTACAATGCAGAATCCTAAGCCACAATGTTCCAGCAGAAATATGGAAGAGGGAGGAGATGAAAGAGCCGCAGGAGTGGAGCACTAGTCAAGGTTTAGGGCCATATACTTATGGGCACATTTGTATCCAAAAGCTCAAGCAAATATGTGCATATTACAGGTACTTAAGTAAATCTGTAGCTAACAAAGGTACTGTTGCTACTTGGTAACAAATATACAATCATGAACAACGGAGAAACCGATAGCGTCATCACACTATTCTAGAAAAGAAAAACATATATGGAATGAGATTACAGAGGGGAAAACATATTGCGCATTGCCATGATTAGAATCACCAAATAGTTTCATTAATCCTCAAAATGAGTCCCATTCACCAGTCCATTTGCATTCAGCAATCTACAGCTCAAGTCCCTCATGAACAAGCAAATATAACCAAAATGGAACCAAAGAATATGGACCCCTGAGGGTGCAGAATTTTGGAACCTATATTAAGTGTTTCTCCCCCTCCTTTATACAAAAAAAGGGGGGCTTTGAATCAACATTTACAAAATATCTCAACCCAAGGCCAACTATCAGATTCACTAGCTGTCTAGCCCTATGATAGCTCTGCTACCGAAAATGATTTCTAAGGATTTGATTCCTTTCTTGAAAATAAGCAGAAATTACATAATAATGAAGAGAAAAGGAAAACTTAATCATGGTGGAGGAAATATCCCTTTGTTGTTCCTATGAAGGCCGCTGGTCAGGTCATGTCTCTGCCACAATGCATCCCTCTACCTGCTCAGTTGGTCCCTTTCGCTTTAGCCTTAACTGCCCGACCTCCCCACTCTCTAAAGCCGATAGCGATCAACTGTGGTTGCCTGCTACAAAGTAGAAGTGGAGGTTGTCTTGGCAGTCCTTCGTTGTGTATCTGAGTAGAGCCCCATGCCGAGCCATTAAGTCTTCCTAGGTCCCATACCTTCATTTACTCTCCGAAGACATGAAGCGAAGCAATCGAATTCATTTATGAGGAGATTGTTGTCCTGGGTTTCTTGTTGCAAAGGCTTCCACAGGATCGGTCCATATCGATTTACAACCGCTCCATACCTCTATTCAAAGTCTCAGTTGCCGACCCATCCAACTTTAAAGCATTATACCACGCTATCGAAGCGTTGTTGTAACGGGACTTTTATTCAAGAGGACGTTACATACAGCGAGTCCCGATGCTCCTTAGACCCCTTTGGTCTAGCCCCATTCAATATTTCTTCATCATAGGACCGCGGCCTGTGACATGGGGTTCAGCCTTTATATCAGAGCTCCCCAGTCGGCGAATCACAATCGGAGTTTCCAGCCAGGACTTTTACATTGGACCCGCAACATCTTTGCGACCTCCGATTGCAATAGCCCTTTAGCGCTCAGCCCTTGGTTCCTCAACCCTTTATGTGATCGAGCGCCAACCCCCTTATCGAAGCCCCTTTATCGGCGAATCATAATCAGGGTTTTAACGTTATCGACATTCGGCAATTTCATGATGTGTATTTGGTTGCACCCTTTGATACTTGCGATTGCCAATATGCAGGATCGCCTGTCTTGCTTAGCTTTAGGTTCTTTGCTCTTCCAATGTCCATTAGCTAGCCCTTTTATCGCATGATCACAATCAGAGGTTTCACTATGGAATGATGTCTCGTTTCGCCAACTGTCGATTGGTGACGTCATCACTGCCACATGTCATTTCCTTAGTGGTGACACGTGTCACCCAAATATGCCCCCATAGGACCCTGAAAACACTAGATCAGCATGCGAAGTGTCCTCTGCACTGCCATATTATGGTGACGTCAGCGCCACTATGTCTTTATCGACTCCAATAGTGTTCTGCCACGTGTCCTCTATACTGCCACATTATGGTGACGTCAGCGCCACTGTGTCTTTATCGGCTCCAATAGTGTTCTGCCTCGTGCCCCCTAGAGAGAGAGAGAAAAGGCCCGTCGATACTTGGTTTTTCGCTGAAATAATTTGTTAAATTGTTTTTGACCCTCCCGCCACTTTAACACCATCAGCATATTCCTCCCGCAACTTCTTAAGAGTGGTCCATTGGACCCGTCGATCGCTAGTTTTACCCCAAACCTCTGATTGCCTCGTCGCTGCCTAGACCCGTCGATCGCTAGTTTTACCCCAAACCTCTGATTGCCTCATCGCTGCATGGACCCGCCAATATGCTATATTGACGATCGTTGATCATTGATTTTGCACTGACCTCCCCTGCTTCTGTGGTGGAAAACTCCGATGAAATTTGCAATGTGCTCCCGAACATCCGATTGCTCTTCTCCTTCATTTCAAAGGCAACATAACCCCTGAACTTCAATAGGTCATATCCTCTGATCTAGAAGTCCATTTTCGGACTTCCATATATCGTTGGAAAGCTCGTTTCGAGCACTATCCAATGGAGAGGGTCCAATTTAGCTTTGAAAGCTTTTGTGGCTTGGAAAATGGCTTCAAACTTCACTGCTATTTGGCACTTTGGACAACTAAAAACACATTTAGCAGCGAGTGACAACACATGCAAAGACCAAGCATATTCCTATCAAGCTCCATTTCTTATGGGAACAAGTCGTAGCCAATGTTGTCAAACTTGAATATGTAGCCACTAAAGACCAACTTGCAGATATATTCACTAAGCCACTAGCAAGAGAACCCTTTCAATATCTCAGGCCGCAGATAGGATTTGTGATTCCTCCTTCCAAATGACTCCATTTTGGTGGGTGTTGGCAGCTACTCAGCATGTGGGATCAATGGAAGAGTAGGTTGCAGTGGTTTAGGGGGAGTATTCAAGAAGTATTGTTTGCCATTGATGCCAAAGGGGGAAAAGATTATTGGGGCATCGGAGAAGACCATGCCTATCTTCAGGGGGAGCTTATGGTGTTGCCATCAATGCCAAAGGGGGAGATTGTTGGACAGTTGGAATTGTTTGGATGGCTAGTCGTTGTGGATGGCTAGTAGCTATGAGTGTGTTAGCATTGATGTCAAACAGATTAGCAAGGTGATTGGGAATCTAGGAGGAATCCAATCGTAGCTACAAGCTTCTGGTAGAGAATCATCATAGTAGCAGGCTTATTGAAAAGCCATAAAATGATGATTATAGTGATTGGTAGTCCAGGCTCAGGAGGAATTCTATGGTAGCTGCAAGTTTCTCGTAGGGAATCACCACAGTAGAAAGCTTATTGGAAAAGCCATAAAATGATGACTATGGTGAATTGGGGGTCTAGGTTTGTGGCATCATCTTTCAGGTTTGGAGCCATCTTTCAGGTTACAAATGGGCTCAAAGAGTGCATCAGACTGTCTCCAACAGAAAGTACTATGAATAAGCTTTCCAATGGTACATGGAAATCTGAAAAAGGCCATCAAAATCAAAAGTTCTTGATCGCCGGAGTAAAGAGCTTGAAGTCCTTACGAGGAGACCAAATATCGGAAACTCAGAGCTGAGAATTGATCGGAGCATCGGAGTAGGCTATATCGGAGGTTGGAGTCTGAGCATATAGGACGACTGATTGGAACCTCGAAGCAAAGGTCATATCGGAACCTCGAAGCAGGAGACTTATCGAAAAATCGGAGCAAGCTATATTGGAGGACAAGGCCATCGGAATATCGGAACCTCGTAAGTCCTTACAGATTGTAATTTCTTGGAAGCATTGAGGTTCACAATGGAAAAGAAATACAAAAGAATTTGGTGTAGGACCAAGGACCAAGGAGGCTCTTTCTCTCTCCTAATAAACACATGGTCACAGCAGATTGGTCCTTAAGAGCTGAAGTGGCAAATGACGTAGCATGACGTGGCAGTACGGTGGACATGTGGCAGCTTGTTTTGGCATTTTTAGTGGCCTAATGGGGAAAATTAGGGTGACACGTGTCACCACTCAAGAGGCGCCATATGGTGAGATGACGAAAGCGTGTCGTCATCTCGAAGGTCAGCATATCAGAGGTTGAGTGTTGATTTGGGGTAGCATCGGATGTGCTCCAGCCATGAAAATTGGTGGAGAGGCTAAGGCACATGAGATCTCCAATACCTAGAAAGAGTTTGGGTAGATTCTAAACAGTTTGGGAGATATTAAAATAATTAATATTTTTAACGAAGTCCCTAAGTCTAAACTTAGGGAAAGTAAAATATTAATGTGAATTGATATAAAATATGTTAGAATGGTCCAAAAGTCATGGATCAAGCCAGACCTTATCTTAGACGTTGATTAGGGACTTAATCTCGGCCATTGATATGTCAACGAGAAAAGTATAAGAGGAGGCTTGAGGGTCACTTAGAGAATACACTAAGGGAGACCAGTCAGTGCAATTTCTGGAGCGGGGTTAGCTGAGAAATTGAACCGTGGTCTAGTGAGCAGTCAGGAGGTAGCAAGTACGGAGCAGAGAGGCAGGAATAGCCACTAGAGATTAGCGTTGAGGCAGGAGAGGCAAACACCGGGATTTTTAGGCAGACGTAGAGGCAGCAGAAGGCTAAGCAGTCACTAGCTGGTTCTACATGGGTGACGCAGAGAGGCCAAGGGTTGACGCAGTCAAGCCAGGGCTGACGCAGAGGGTTTGAGAGCCACGTAGAGGTCAGTCAGGCTGACGTTGGGATTGGGATAAGTGCCGGAGAATTATTTCTCTCTGTGGGTAAGCTAGTTTGGCACCCCGTTGTACTGAAGAATTGCTAAATAATAAAATTCTCCCTTGCTACACCGGTTTTCCTGCACTGGGTTTTTCCGGGCACTGTTGTCCAAAATATCTGTGTCAATGTGTTAATGTTTGTGCATATGTTTGTTTTTGTACTACGGTGTGATATCTGCAGTAGTATTTATTTTAATGTTTATTGAAGTTATTTCATAAATAACTTATGGTGGAATAAGTAGGAAAAATAAATCAATTGCTGCAGTGATAGAATTTTCACATGGTACCAGAGCGAGTAATCAGAGAAAGAAAGGGAAAATTAGTTATGGGTCGAGATCACGATGCAGAGGCATCCATCTCAAGGGACCCACACAGATTTTCAGAAGATTGCAGAAGAGAAAGAGATTTCGATTTCTCTATGTTGGCTTCCAGGCTGGAAGAAGAAGTGGCGTGTATGACTAGTGTTGCATCATTAGAAGTATGGTATATAGACAGTGGAGCTTCATGGCAAATGACGGGAATCGAGGAGTGTTTCTCAGAATATCGAAAAGAGAAAATGAACTTTCAGATCACCATGGGGGTCAACACAAAGTGTACTCCAGTAGGGAAGGGTACCATAGTTTTTCAAACAGAATCGGCAGAATGGTTTCATGCTACAAACGTGTTGCATGTACCAGGATTGGGGATGAACTTACTTTCCGTGTCGCAACTACAAGGCAAGGGCTATGTCGTCTACTTCATCAAGGAGAAGGTATACATCAAACACCCGAGCTTGAAAAAGAAGTGCAAATCGAGATCAAAAGTAATCAGTTGTATAGATTGCAACTAGAATCATCAATGGCACTAATACGTAGTCATGGAGACAAGGACTTGAACGAACTATGGCACAGAAGAATGGGTCACTTGCACCATGGAGCTCTGAGAATTCTCAGGAGCACTGTAATAGGAGTTTCGGATCTGAGTACAGAACGAGATGATGTATGCAGGGGATGTCCTCTAGGAAAGTATGCCAAGGCAGCATTTCCTAGGAGCAAACACAAGACCAAGAGTGTACTAGGATTGATACTCTGATATCTGCGGACCTATGTCAGTCAAAGCTCTCAGTGGTGCCGAGTATTTCCTTACCTTCATTGATGACCACTCAAGGAAAACTGAGATTTATTTTCTGAAAAACAAAGGATGAGGTTTTCTGTTGATTCAAAGAGTTCAAGGCCATGGTGGAGAATCTGACTGAGAAAAAATAAAAGTTTTGCGCTCAAATAATGGTGGAGAATATGTGGATAACGACTTCACTGATTTTTGCGCTAAGGAGGGCATCAAAAGAGAGTGGACAGCTCCATATAATCTAGAGCAGAATGGGGTAGCAGAAAGAAAGAACGAGACTATTGTAGAAGCAGCTAAGGCCAGGATATATGATCAAGATATGCCAAAATTCCTGTCGGCAGAAGCATGCAACACAACAGTCTATGTTTAGAACAGGACTCCTCATTGGGCAGTGGGTAAGCTTACTCCAAAGAAAGTCTTCACAAGGAAAACACCTGAAGTCAGTCATTTCAGGATATTTGGGAGTTTAGCATATTGCCGCATACCCGAAGAAAAGAGGAAGAAGCTAGATCAAACTACGGAAAAGGGATATCTAGTAGGATATAGCGAGAATGCTAAGGCATACAAAATCTATCTTCCAGGGAGAAGGAAGGTAGTAGTACGACGAGATGTAAAGTTCATGGAAGACAAGGCTTTCGAAAGATCTCGCGAGATGCCTTCCAAGGAGTCGAAAGAGGAGCCATTGGTTAAGCCTCTTCAACCAACAGAAGTAAAAAAAAATTCCTCGAGACAGGAAGATTCTCAAGATGAGGAGGAGGAGCGAACAGAAGCACCTACTGGCAAAGGACGAACTAGCAAGGAACTTCATCGATGCGCCAAGAAACAATAAGAGGGAGCAAAAAAAGCCAGATAGGTATCAGGCATTAGTAGCTCAAGATGGAGAGCCTGCCACTTTCATGGAGGCAACTCAACATCAAGTTTGGCTAGATGCGATGGTAGAGGAATACAACTCCATAATGGTAAACGATGTCTGGGAGGTGGTACCAAGGCCTCAAGACAGATAAGTGGTAGGTTCAAGATGGATCTACAAGATCAAATACGCTGTAGATGGTAGTGTTGAAAAATACAAGGCCAGGTTTGTGGCTAAGGGGTATGCTCAAAAAGAAGGGATTGACTATGAGGAGACCTTCGCCCCGGTAGCCAAGTATACATCTATTATTAGGACCGTGATATCTCTTGTAGCCCAGATGGGATGGGAGATCCATCAGATAGATGTCAAAACGACATTTCTGAATGGGGTAATAGAAAAGGAGGTATACATTGAACAACCAGAGGGCTTTGAAACTCATGAGAAGAAGTCTCATGTATGCAAATTGAAGAAAGCCTTATATGGGCTCAAACAGGCACCGAGAGCATGGTATGGTCGAACAGATGGCTACTTGCAGAAGATGGGGTTTGTCAAGAGTGACATGGATCCGAATCTCTACTATCTGGTTGTAGAGAATGAGCCGCTAATCTTAGTATTGTATGTGAATGATCTCTTTCTAACAGGATCATCCATACTCATTGGGGACTGCAAAAAGAATCTAGCCACAGAATTTGATATGAAGGATTTGGGATGAATGCACTATAGACCTATGGCTATGCCAATGATCACCAACTAGAAGAAGATTGATATGTTGATCCCACCCTATAGATGCAACTCATAAGGTCCTTGATGTATTTGTTCAATACCAGGCCAGACATTTGCTACGCTGTCAACACCCTCAGTCAGTTCATGGTGGACCCGAAGAGGGCACATTGGGCAGCAGCCAAACATGTTCTCAGGTATTTACAGGGAACAATCGATTATGGACTCTTGTACACCAAGAGTAAGGATATTAGATTGAGTGGACTTATTGATGTCGATTGGGCAGGAAGTTCAGTGGATCGGAAAAGTACCTCTGGGTACTGTTTCAACATTGGATCAGGAATGACCTCCTAGTGCAATAGGAAATAGAAGTACGTGGCTCTGAGCTCATCTAAGGCAGAATATATGGCGGCAAACATAGCTTCGTGTGAGGCCATATGGCTTAGAAAACTGCTTGTGAACCAATTCAAAAGGAATATGGAGGCGACCAGGATCATGTGCGATAATCAGAGTTGCATCAAGCTCTCTGAGAATCCAGTGTTTCATGATAAGTCGAAAGATATTGATATCCGGTGTCACTTTGTCAGTGACTGTGTCCAACAAGGAGGTGTACAGTTGAGCTACACTCCTATAGGAAAACAGGTGGCGAACATCCTCACCAAGGCCCTTGGAAGGACAAAGTTTGACTACTTCAAAGAAAAAATGGGGATGGTAAAGAACCCGTTTCAGTAGCATAAATGGGGTGATAACAGCAAGGATGCAGAGGGAATTGCAGTGCAGACGCAGTGTTGGGAGAAAGGACAAGTAGCAGCACGGATGCAGAGGGAGTTGCGTATAGATGCAACAGTGGCAGTAGCAGAGCCATGGGCAGCAGTACAAGGTGCAGCGGTGCAGAGGATGTTGGGCAGGGAGGCTTAGCATCAGCACAAGGACCGATGCCAGATGATCGGGGTGATACTCAATGAGGAGTATTACAAGAGCACGGTCCTCGCCAAGAGGGAGTGTTGATTTGGGGTAGCATCAAAGGTGGTCTAGCCGTGAAAATTGGTGGAGATGCTAAGACACATGAGATATTCAATACCCAGAAAGGGTTTGGGTAGATTCTAAACAGTTTGGGAGATATTAAAATAATTAATATTTTTAATGAAGTCCCTCGGTCGAAACTTAGGGAAAATAAAATATTAATGTGAGTTAATATAAAATTGTGTTAGAATGGTCCAAAAGTCATGGATCAAGCCAGATCTTATCTTAGTCGTTGATTAGGGACTTAATCTCAGCCATTGATTTGTCAACGAGAAAAGTATAAGAGGAGGCTTAAGGGTCACTTGGAGAACACACTAAGGGAGACCAGTCAGTTCAATTTCTGGAGCGAGGTTAGCTGAGAAATTGAACCAGTGGTCTGGTGAGCAGTTAGGAGGCATCAAATACAGAGCAGAGAAGCGGGATCATCCACTAGAGATCAGTGTTGAGGTAGGAGAGACGAACGCAGGGCTTTTCAGGCAAACGCAAATGCAGTAGAAGACTGGGCAGTCACTAGCTGGGCCTGTGTGCGTGACGCAGAGAGGCCCAAGGCTGACACAGTCAAGCAAGGGCTAGCGCAGAGGGTTTGAGAGCCACGCAGAGGTTAGTCGAGCTGATGCTGGGATTGGGAGAAGTGCTGGAGAATTATTTCTCTTTGTGGGTAAGCCAGTTTGGTACCCTGTTGTACTGAAGAATTGTTGAATAATAAAATCCTCCTTGCTGCATCAGTTTTCCCACATTGGGTTTTTTTGGGAACTATTGTCCAAAATATCTGTGTCAATGTGTTAATGCTTGTGCATATGTTTGTTTCTCTATTGCGGTGTGATATATGTAGTAGTATTCATCTTAATGTTTATTGAAGTAAATTCATAAATAACTTATTGTTGAATAAGTAGGAAAAATAAATCATTTGTTGTAGTGATAGAATTTTCACATTAAGGAGCTCGTAACTCCTATGTAAATGGAATTTGAAGCATGTTATGATGAAAGGTGCTCCGATGTAAGATTGGCAATTGGTCGAGGAGTTCAGAGAACCAACAGTGTAGACGAGGCTTAGCACCTAAGTGTTATGCCCTAGTCACGACACCCGGTCCTACAATGGAAATGCAATAAAAGGATAAGCAAAGGGAGATAAACGCAATTGGGACTTTGCAATTTCGTAAGGATTGTTCAATATAAGTTACGATATGAAGGGGCTCCGATATTAACTAGCACATGGTCGTGTGAAGACTAAAAGAACTAAGGGCTAAGCGCTAAGGGGTTAAAGGTATCGGAATTGTGTAATTTCATAACACGCCTTTTTATATGAGTTACGATATGTTGTGGCTTGACGTAACAATACAAAGAATTAAAAAGGTGAATGGGTCGAAAACTAGAGATTAAATGCAAATAAGCGGAGATGGTTTATGGAGTCAGTGGGATCTACAGAAAAAGCTAAGACAAGGAAATGAGGACTGTTGATTTGGGGTAGCACCGGATGTGCTCTAACTGTGAAAATTGGTGGAGAGGCTATAACACATGAGGTCTCCAAGACCCAAAAATGGTTTGGGCATAATCTAACCAGTTTGGGAGCTATTAAAATAATTAATATTTTTAATGGAGTTCCTAAGTCTAAACGTAGGAAAAATGAAATATTAATATGAATTAATATAAAACTAAGTTAGAATGGTCCAAGAGTTATTGATCAAGCCAAATCTAATCTTATCCGTTGATTAGAGATTTAATCTCGGTCGTTGATGGACCAACAAGAAAAGTATAAGAGGAGGCTTGAGGGTCAGTTGGAGAATACACCAAGAGAGATTAAGAACTCTATTTTCTGGGGTAGGGTTTGCTTAGGAAATTGAGTAAAGTGATTTGAGTTGCAGTTGAGGAGCAGCTAATACATAGCAGAGAGGCAGAGTTAGTACCAGGAGGATCAACGCAGAAGTCAGGAGAGGTTGACGCAGAGCCAGCTAGAGGCCACGTAGAGGCAGCTAAGAGCTGCGCAGATCCAGTGAGGGCCAGCATGTGAGACGCAGAGGCTCCAGAAACTGACGTAGAGCCCAGAGAGGCTGACTTTAGGCCAGATAGGCTGATGCTAGGCCAGAGAGGCTGACGCGGGCCTTAGAGGCAGTGCTGGGAGAATTCTGTGGGAGAGATTGGAGTTGGAGAGCTAGATAGGGTGACGCAATCCCTATCAAGGTGACGCAGAGCAACAGAAGTTGTATTGTTGCTGTGGGATCGTTCATCCGGTGATTTAGCCGGAATATCTATCTCTGACTGAGAGGTACTACTGCCGAGGGCATTCTTAGTTGGGTGAGCCATTTCTCGCACCCTAGTTGTATTCTGAAACTGCATAATAACAAAACCCTCTTAATAGTTGCACCGGTTTTCCCGCATTGGGTTTTTTCGAGGACATTAGTCCAAAAACAACGGTGTCACTTGTGTGTTTGTTTCTTTCGGTTGATGATCAGTATGTGTTGATATTATACTTGTATATTTTCAGTATTTACATGGTAAATAACTTGTTAAGTAACTGAACAAGTAGGAAGAAATAAATCAAATAGTATAGGAAGAATTTATAACGATTAGACTTAGAAATTACAACAAGGACAACAGTCCACAAAGAAGAATCGATGAGATGAAGAAAGCCAGCTCCTATGTCCCATTCACGTCTTGTAGATTTAAATAAGGAACAAAGTGGCCATTCCTGAGTACTTTCAAGCTCTGCAAAGCAATAAATAAGCACGGGAAGTCACAGTAGAGTGTTCAAGCGGACTGAGATTAAATTCTCAGTATGGAGGATTACACAAGGAGTCAATGAAGAACTCAGAAGCCCATCCTGATGTTTAATGCCATGACAAAATTCAACCATCAGGCACAAGAACAACAGGAGGAGCCATACAGAGGTACAATCAGGCAGTATGGAAATAGGCAATAGAGACCGCATTGTGCAGTGTGCAGCAGAGGATCAAAATTATTGATTGCCATCGATCAAAGTGGGGAAGAGTGTATTGTTGAAGAGCTGAGCAGTGAGAGCAGAGAGAGTGTTGTGAAACAAGCGCAAGAGCATAAATGAAAGGAGTGTAGTAGAGAGCCTGTGAGAGAGAAGGTAAAAAGTTGAGGATATGCGGTTTTTGAGCAAAGGATAGAACATTGTTGTATGAGACCAAGGGAGTCTTGGAATAGCAAAGGACTGAGAGCAGAAGTTGTTTCTGCAACCAACCAGATTAGTATTATTCCATAATAGTATATGCCTTTGTTTTTAGTTTGAAAATTATATGAAAAGTAGAACAGTGGCAAAAGCAAGTTGTAGCTTGCATTCAATAGGGGTTGGTGCCTCTTGGCAAGTAAGTTCTTGCTAACCTAAGGGGGTCGGTGCCTCCTATTAGTGGGTGCTCACAAACATTAACAAACTGATGTAATTAAGTAGGTCTTTAATTTACATCATAATCAACAACAAATTGGTGGTTTTTCCCCTTGTGTTTCCACGTGAAAACATCAGTGTAAATATGTGTGTGTTGCTCATGTGATAGATTGTATGAACATATGAATGCTCAAGCTTGTTGCTCACTTTCTTTATGAATGAATGCTCTCATAAGAAACAAACAATAGAGGAAAGAACTAAAAGCATATTCAGTAAAAAGTTTTAAGAATCTAACTATTATTGATTCACCCCCCCCCCCAAATAATTCCTTATTCCAACAGCATGATGTGTATGATGAAGCAGTGATCACCCCCTTAAGGCTGGAAAGTTCATCAACCACTAGGGGTTGGGACAATCATGGGTTCCTAAATGATGTAAGGGACCATCGTAGGGGCCATAGGAACCAGGGTGATGGCCATAGTGATAGGGGGTAGAGCTCAAGTTTGGCCATATTTTGCATTTTGTGATACGTTTCCTATTGTAAGTGACCAAATTATGGTTTTAACTTTCTTTTTAGCTGCATCAACCTTCGGGGAATCGTTCGAGGCCCGACCCAAAGTGTGGATAAGGGGAGGGGGAGGCTAACACCTTATGGACCCAGATGGGAAAAATGTGAGAATGGCTTGTAATGAGTAGAAGGAGGTGAAATATATGGGGTTGAGAGGCAGGACCAAACAACCAAAATTAGGGTTTCCCATGTAATGCCACCCCTAAAGCTAGCAGCCCATAGAGGAGATCCCACGAGACGAGGATACAAGAATAACCCCTAGGCTAGGACAAGGGAACAAGAGTACAATCCAAGCCCACTCTTTCTGCCAAATCCCCCCACTAATCCATGTCCAAATGTGCCCATGAAAATAAAGCATAAACACCCAATTACATAATGAAAAGTCATACCCTCGGAGTTGGAAGGCCCACCTTCAAATATATCATCATAACAGATGGGCGACAGCACACAATGGCTAGCTTAGGTGGCGGAGAATGGGGACACGTCGAGCTATCTGGTGGCCGCAAGGGGTTGTTGGCTACCAGTTAAAGACAAATCTAGGAGAAAATTTCTCCTATAGGGGTCACCCACTAGTGGTGGGTAACATCTGGCTCCAATTGGGACATGAGCTCTCAGTAGAGTGCACAAACCATGTACTCAAACGGGAGGTCATGAGAACACCAACAATCTTTGGGGACCGCAGACTTGTTACCTGCACATCAAAGCAATGTCACATGGTTTGGGTTCGAGTTTGGGTTCGACAACGATTAGGTTCGGTTTGAGTTCAAATTTTTTTATCAGGTTCGGATGAGGTTTGCCATTAGGTTCGTCTATACATATACACATATATTAATTTAAAATGAATTTTAGGATAAAATAGTAAGAAATCAACATCAATAAACATAAAAAATGCTATCACGAACTTGGAAACTGGAAGGATAAACTACAAGCTTGAGTTGTGACATGAAGTTATGAGTTTTGATCTATCGACTTGGTCAATGGCTATGAGGTTCGTCAAACCTCAAAAAGATTTTAAGGTTTGCCGAACCTCAAAATTTTTTTAAGGTTCGCCAAAATTCGAACCTCAAGGTTAAAGTTCGATGAACTTTGTGACATAGCATCAAAGATGAAGCCAATGGGGCAACATGCTTTTATGGTGTCCTATGATCGCCCATGCTTTTGCTAGTCCATAAAATCAATAGGAAACAAAATGTCAAAATCTACTCTAAAATGCAAATTTAATCTAAATGCACCTAATCTAGGATGATAACAAAATATGATGTTAAATTCTAATGCAAAATCAATATGCAATGCATCCTACTCTAACATGCATAGTTACATTATGCAAGTGCTAAGTCTAATCATAGATCCAAAGCAACCAACATATCAGTAGACCAATATAAGAACATCTGCCTCTATGATTATTCATGCAATACATCCAAAAGCCAACATAGAAACAATCATATGGAAGATGATGTGGGTGGGAAGCGAGAAAATATGATATCCATAAATTGCAAAAGGGAGTCCTAGAAGAGGGGAAGGGCACCAATTTGGAAATATGGAGCCTTTCCTACAAATAAAGAATGGAGGATTGAATGATCAAGCTCAAGAACTCCCTATCACAATTGTTCCTGATAATGTTATGCTTCACGGTTACCCCAAGGTCATGATGGGAAGGAAAAATGGACTAGCGAGATGGAGAGACACAACAAGCGGTTTGCTTGATATGATGATTATGTTGAAAAGGGGCAACCAATGCGTGCTCATTATCTTCAAAGCATGACTGGGAAGAAGTGATGCATCTAATGAATGGCTCTCCCTCAAGACCATCCTCAGAAGGAGAAGAAGGCTCATTATCATCAATGGTTGACTGAAAAGGGAAGAGATAATGGCTCATGGACGGCTCAAACATACTCCCAGGATTGTGAATAAGGCGGGGAGAAGCAAGGCCCCTATTGGTGTCATCATCAATATCATAAATGGAGCCTCTATTAAAATGACAATCACTTGCTTCTAACAACCCTCCTTCATGCAGGGGAAAATGATGATCCCCCTTTTCAAAAGGAATAGATACATCATTATAAGCAATGCCCTGAAGAAATGGAGGACTAACCTCGACCTCATCTTCCTTGTCAGTGTCATAAATAGGGTCACTAGCAAATGGAGGACCCCTGATTTCCCATTTTCCTCCTTCAACATGCAAGTAATTTCCAATGTCAATGTTCAAGGGATTAAAGGGATCACCTTCTCAAAGGTCTTCATGAGTGTATTATCAAAAGAGTATCCTCGAAAAAGGTGGGGTCAGCCTCAACTTCGCCTTCCATAGGCTCATCCAACGTATCACACATGTTCTCAAAATTATCTTCATCACTTTGCAGATGTTCATCCTAGTTTCATACTTTGCAATGTAACTCTCTTCAGAGAACATGAACTCGCCTTGGAATTTGAACAACGACTCAAGTGTTGCCCATACTCAAACTCTGTCTTTGCTACCAAACTCTTCGCAATTATAACCATGACCAAAGCCAAGACATTGATACATGACTGGAACCATAAAAAGTTATCAATGGTCATACTCAAAATATTACAGTGTTTATTTTTGTTCACGAGTTCTTCTTCATACTCAAGCCCATGAATCATAATGCTACAAGATATTTCAACCCAGAAGATATGTCAGTTGTGTTGCATTCGAATTTGCACTATATATATATTTTGTTTTTGTTACAATGTATCTGTATCATGACCAGGATGACTTACAACCGAAACAACATTTTACAATATATGTGTATTCTAGTGTAATATTCCTAATTAGCTATGGCTAATTGGAATATTCGATTTTGCCCAATTATTGCCTTCTATAGTTATTTGTAAATAAAAGTGAGGATAGGGGAACATAACTCACTTTAGAATAAAAACTCACTTCCTAGGTAGCACAACGTTGTGACTTAAAGGGGAGCCTAGGGGGCCAAAGGGGGGAGGTAGAAAAGGGGCCCACGCAGACACATGGAGGGATTGCGCAGGAGGAAAAGCACACGTGGCAAGAGGGGAATCACGCAGGAGGAGGTGAGCCTAGGGATTGTGAGAGGCAGAGGTTATAAAAAAGACAGGAGCCCCCTCATTTTGATTCATTCAGTTATGTGCATTTGAGCTAGTTGTTCAAATTCTAAGCACGCTGGCTGTTTAACTAGTCTACAGCACTGTTTAGTGCATCAAGTGTCTCCGTTCGGAGTTCTCACCGTTAGCCCCAGGGGTCTTTGAGTACCTGCTTGGGCAAGGTATTTCCATTGGTGTTTCAGCAGTAGTCTCACCAACATTCCAGCAGTAGTTTGGCAGCGTTTTGGAGGACTGCGCAGCACTGGGGGAGGGACGCAGTTCATTCCGGCAGCTATTGGGGATTGGGGTTTGCAGGAGGTTTTATGAGTGAGCAGGGGACCAGCCCTTTCCTATTGGTGGATTTTGGCAGAGTTTTCAGGTGGAGTTCCAGGCAGAGTTTAGAGGAGTTTTCAGAGGCAGCGCAGAGCTTTGGAGGAACTGCGCAGATCCCCAGGAGGGTTATTTTCGGGGGTCGGCCATTTCCAAAAAGCTTTCTGGGTTATTCTAGGTTTCTTGAGTAGAGCCCAAATCTAGAGTTTCAGCCTTTTCCGATGAGGGGAGCAGCCCCAAATTATTATTTGTTTCCTAGCAGCAGCAACAACAGCATCCACGCAGAGAGGCCATTCTTGTCATTCTGAGAGTATTTCTTCACTTGCTTGGTGCAAGTCGAGGTGCCATTTGTCTGATCACCGCTTGTACTCATTTTACTGCTCAGTATAATAAAATGGCTTAGCATTTTCTCGCTGCATTTCTTGTATCTGCTTATATTTCCAATTTACATTATTATATGTTGTTCCACTGTTATTTTATCACTTCTTGGTTATTATATTATTTGCACATATTTGGTTGGAATTTTGCTGGGGTTTGTGGTTCATTCCGGGTTAGGAATATTACAGTGGTATCAGAGCATAGATCTGGCTCAGCCTGTGAAGCTGGTAATCTATGACACTGGAGGAAAAACCATACATTTGTTACAGAGGTAGGAGGTACAAAGATACTGGATGTAGGTTGGAGAATACCTACGGAGAGGGAGATTGTGTTCCTGTGGCAGACGCAGAGCGAGAGGAACCTGTGATAGACGCAGAATAGAGAGAGCTAGTAGTGGACGCAGAGCAAATGACAGACGAGGACGGGAAGAGATTTGCGGATATGCTCCTCAAATCAGTGCAGGATCTATCGAGATAGATTGAGGTGATGGGGCAGAGATTCGCAGCAGTAGAAGCCAGACAGCGTGAGAGGCCACGGGTTTTTCAGACTAGTGAGGGATCAAGTGCATCCCATCACTTGCCAAAGCAGCGTGATACTGCGTAGTAGGTGGCCTCACATGCCCCTACACGCTCTACCATGCCCACTTTCTTAGGAGCAGACACGGGGGCCGTAGCCCAGCAGGAGGTAGAGCCCGGACATATGGGCGACTATTTTGCAGAGTACCAAGCCTATGGGCAGGAGTTCAGGGAAGCCCTCTCATTCAGAGATTTTGTTTAGCTCCAGCGGGATAGCAGACCCCGCGACCATCACAGAGGGTACCGACATTACCATGATGGCGATACTCACCGAGCAGCAAGTAGATTCCACTTGCCTACGTTTGATGGCTCATCAAACAGTTCGGCAAAGTCCTGGGTAGAGAAGCTGGATATTTATTTCCAGCTTAACCAGATGTCGGAGGGAGAGGCCATCAAGGTGGCAACATTACATTTGGATGGCGAGGCCTAGGACTGGTGGCTTCATGGGATGGTTACACTGGGGCACTCCACAGTGACGACCTATGCCGAATTTTCCAGGAGACTGATGGAGCATTTTGATTGGAGGGACCCAAAGCAGCATTTTGTTGAGCTAACAAGGCTCAAGCAGACAGGGAGCCCAGAGACCTACATCGCTAATTTCTTGAGGGTCTCCGTGATGGTACCACACCTATCCACGGCACGGAGGGTCTATATGTATGTTGAGGGGTTAGCAGAGCCACTTCGGGGTCTAGTCCGCTCCACTAGACCAGCTACGCTCCAGGACGCCATTAGCAGGACCTGGGATTTACAGGATGTTTTACCCAGGACCCGAACACCTTACCCCCCAAGACAACCTTTTAGGTCTAAGGGAAAGGACGTGAGGATTCCACCCCCAAAGGGGAATCCAGGACGAGTACAGCTTGACGACGATGCCAGGAGGGAGCTGAAGAAGAAGTGGTTGTGTTTCACCTGTAAGGAACCATGGGCACCAGGGCATAGATGTGCTGCTGGCAAAGCACATTTTATTGAGGTCTTCTCTGAGAGCAGTGGAGAAGTGGATGAGGAGGAGGATGTGGAGGCAGGAGATAGCCATGCCATACAGGGACCTTTGCCACCTCCACCACTAACAATAGGCGGTGCATCTTTTGCACCCACTGGGGGGGCCCTCGCAGCATTGCGGGGAGTTCCCAAGTATCTGACGCTACGCGTACGAGGAATAGTACGTGGCCAGCGCGTATCAGTTTTGGTTGACAGTGGGGCAACCCACAACTTTATCGATGCATAGATGGTCGAGTGGAGAGGTATTCAAACAAAGAGCTTCGATGGGTTTTCAGGCTTGGTCCCAGGAGATCAGACCATGACATGTGCTCGCTATGTTCCGGAGCTTTTGGTGACGATAGGCACCTACACATTGACCGACCACTTTTTCGTGGTTGATATTCCAGACACCAACATGATACTAGGTGTTCAGTGGTTTATCACTCTAGGGAAGGTCACGACGGATTGTAAGACCCTAGAGATGGAGTGGGATGATGAGAAGACAGGGAAGCATGAGAAGATACGGGGCCAACACACATATCCACCTTAGACTGTGTCGGCTCATCGGATGGAGGTAGTCTTCCAGAAGGGAGATATAGAGTGGGCAATGGAGTTGCGTTCATCAGAGGCAGGGACTACAGGGCAGATGGTACATCCAGAGATCCAGTCCATCCTTGATTGGTATGCCATAGTGTTTGGAGAGATTCCACCAGGACAACCACCGGATCGGGGGTTTGAGCACACTATCGAGCTTGAGCAGGGCATCCAGGCTGTGATCACCACCCCTTATAGGCACCCCAAGGCCTATCGAGACGAGATTGAGCGGGCCATCCAGGAGTTGCTGGCACTTGGGCACATTCGTCCGAGCACGAGTCCTTTTGCTTCTTCAGTGGTGTTGGTGAAGAAGAAGGACAGTACATTGTGGATGTGCATTGACTATAGGGCCCTGAACAAGAAGACCCTGAAGAACAGGTACTCCATACCCAGGATTGATGAGTTGATGGACGAGTTGAGGGGAGCACGATTCTTCTCAAAGATTGATTTGAGATCTAGGTACCATCAGATTCGCGTGAGGGAGTAGGATATTCCCAAGACCGCCTTCATGTGTCACTATGGGCACTTTGAGTTCTTGGTGATGCCTTTTGGGCTAACCAACGCCCCAGCTACATTTCAGTCCTGCATGAATCACATCTTCCATAGTCATTTGAGGAAGTTTGTGTTGGTATTCTTCGATGATATTCTCATTTACAGCAGGACTTGGGAGGAGCATCTCCAACACATTGAGACAGTATTGCATATCTTACAGGAGCAGCAGTTCTATGCCAAACTCTCCAAGTGTGAGTTTGGGTTGTCGGAGATGTTGTATCTGGGACACATCATAGGGATGGACAGAGTGAGAGTCCATGAGGAGAAGATCAGGGCCATCAAGGAATTGCCAGAGCCGAGAAAAGTGACGGAACTTCGAGGATTCATTGGAATTTGCACTTACTACCGGAAGTTCGTCAAAGGTTTCTCACATCTTGCTGCACCCCTGACAGATTTGACGAAGAAGGGGGCATTCAGTTGGTCAGATACAGCACAGCGAGCCTTTGACAGGTGCAAGGAGGTTATGAGCAGCTGCCTAGTGCTTGGGTTGCCAGATTTTACGCAGCCATTTGTCTTGGAATGTGATGCATCGGGAGAGGGGATCGGCGCAGTATTGATGCAGGGAGGCCACCCTATAGCATTTGAGAGTCGGAAGCTCCTTTCGCATGAGAGGTTGTATTCCATATACGACAAGGAGATGCTGGCCATCATGCATGCATTGGCTAAGTACCGATAGTATTTGGTAGGCAACAGGTTCAGGGTGAGGACTGATAACAATAGCCTCAAGTTCTTTTTGGAGCAGAAGCAGCTATAGGAGAGTCAACAGAAGTGGATCAGTAAGAACCAAGCATATGACTTTGACATTGAGTATGTCAAGGGTAAGAATAACGTGGTAGCAGATTCCCTTCACGTAGACTAGCCACGTTGTCTCTTATGAGCTTGGATACAGATTGGAGGGCTCGACTCTTAGTAGAGTACTCCAAGGACAGGTTTGCATGTGAGGTTCTAGATGGGCAGGTGGTAGATGATAGGTACAGGGTGGTCGATGAGATCATCTATTACAGGAACCGGATCTTCTTGACTGAGGGGTCTCATGGAAGGGCCTCAAGCAAGACGTGCTCCAGCATATCCGAGAGTGCGATGTTTTCCAGAGGAACAAGGGAGAGATGAGCCATCCCGCGGGTTTATTACAGCCTCTCCCCATTCCGGAGGGAAAATGGGAGAGCATTTCAATGGACTTCATCACAGGGTTGCCCACGGTACAGGGCAAGGATTGTATCTTTGTCGTCGTTGATCGACTGACAAAGTACGCACATTTCTTTCCCATATCCGCACACTATACAGCAGCACAGGTGGCTGAGCTATTCTTCAGGGAGATCTTCAGGCTACATGGTCTTCCTAAGACCATTGTCAGTGACAGAGACAGCCCTTTCATGGGCGGGTTTTGGCAGGAGCTTTTCCGATTGGTAGGGACGGAGTTGACACCGAGTACCAACTATCACCCACAGATGGATGGGCAAACAGAGATAGTTAACAAGTGGCTGGAGGGCTACTTGCGTAACTATGTTAGTGGACAGCAGCGAACATGGCTAAAGTGGCTGCATCTGGGGGAGTACTGCTACAATACTTCACATCACATGTCCATTGGTATGTCACCATTCTATGCCTTATACGGGTATCATCCTTTATCTTTTGTTGACGTGATGTTTGGTGATAGCAGGGTTCCTAGAGCCAAGATTTGGATCCAAGAGAGTCAGGATATCCTTCGAGCTCTCAAGGATAACATGGCTACAATGCAGAACCAGCAGAAGCTGTATGCTGACAAGGGTCGGGTGGAGAGGCAATTCGAGGTAGGGGACATGGTCTACCTACGATTACAGCCATACCGAAAGTCATCACTGAAGCAGAAGGGGGCTGAGAAGCTCAAGCCCCGCTTTTATGGGCCATACAGGGTGATACACAGGATTAGACAAGTTGCATATGAGTTGGAGCTCCCCCAAGGCAACAAGATTCATAACATTTCTCATGTATCATGCCTAAAGAAGGCATTGGGGCAGCAGGTGACCGTGACAGATGAGCTACCCCCCATGGATGATGAGGGGCATTTGGTATTGCAGCCGGAGGCTATCATTGACACTAGGGAGAGGCAGCTGCGGAGTAGGACGGTTCGAGAATTCTTGGTGAGGTGGAAGAATTTGCCGGATGAGGATGCCACTTGGGAGAGTGAGAAGATCTTACAGCATCCATCACTTCAGTTGCTTGAGGACAA
>APFE031111384.1:74980-92210 GCA_000404065.3 Pinus taeda
CCTAGATTTTAGTGATCAGTTTGGAAATGGTTGAAACAACTCCTAGGATAGTGAGCTCGACCCCTAGAGGCAAGGAAAGATGTTAGCTTGCCTATATTATGTACTTTCTTAGTCATTTTCATGGTTGGACTCTTGAGGGAGAAAGCTTCTATTATATTACTCATTGTATCTCTGCAATTTTTGGCTAAGGAAGACCAGGGTTTTGCAGTCCTTTTTGGGATTCTTGTGGTTACATGTATTGATGGTGTGCTTCTCATTGTACTTGTAAGTTTGTTATGTGAATCATCTTCTTACTTTTTCTTCTGAAAATTAGGCAAATGAATTGTTAAGGTAGAATTCATGGTTGCTATGCTCTGCCTTTAAGTTTTCTTAATATCAATGTTTTCAGGTGTTTAAGGAGAATTCAAGGTGCTTGCTTGCTCTCCTTAGCTTCTCACCAGTCATTCTCATCCATCCACATCTATCAAAGGCATCAATACAGTCTCCTACCTTGCCCCAAAGAACCTCCTGCGAAAACTATGTCCAATCCCCGCACCCAAAATTGTCTTTCCCCAATTTTCCACCAAAACCCTAAAAATCCCTAAATCAATCCTTTTTATCAGTTTACTAGCCTAAAATTAGTGTTTCCACATTGGTTATCTCGCCCCTTGGAGATCTTTACCGAGATAGACCTGAGAGAGCCCTCTCCTGCCCCATAGGGCTAGCTACGAGGCTAAGTGGTTTGATGTTGCCTTGAAGTTTACCTTTTTCAGCCTGAGGTGAAATTTCAAGCGCTAACAATGCCTACATGGAGAATATTACAGATGATGTGCCTACATGGACCTAAGATGCCCCAAAGCTTGCCTTGACCTTGTTTAAAGGATGACACTGTGTGTTAGAGCCTAGATGAGGATGGCTATCACCAAGATTAGTTGGGAGGGATAGCAAATCCATCTTTGATGCCAATGCTTTATTTTAGAGATGAGGATGGCTATCACCAAGATTAGTTGGGAGGGATAGCAAATCCATCTTTGATGCCAATGCTTTCTTTTAGAGGTGAGCATTCGGCCTTGAGAAACTTCCACATGAAATAGAACCTATTAACAATCCTCCAGATGTCGAAACACTAAGCTTGTAATACTATGCATTGGAATTTTTGATGATGTGCCTAAATGGACCCAAGATGCCCCAAAGCTTATCTTGACCTTGTTTAAAGGATGACACTGTGTGTTAGAGCCTAAAGGAGGATGGCTATCACCAAGATGAGTTGGGAGGGATAGAAAATCCATCTTTGATGCCAATGCTTTCTTTTAGAGGTGCCATGTCACTCCCAGATGCTTGCAAAAAGTGATGTAGTGATTCTATTGAATGACATCATGGTGGTGTAGGCACCATTTGGAGATGTATGCATGCAATTGATGACTTTTTTGAAGGAGCACTCTTGGACCCTTGTCTCAGTTATTTGATGCCTTATTGCATATTATGGAGGATGGCAACATGGTGGAGACTCTTTTTCTCCCACATGTGTGGGTTGTTTTTGACATCTTGTTATGTTCTCGAGTTATTTCAAGCTCGACTTATGAACTTTGACTTGGTTGAATGCTCAGGTAAACATTTTTAGCGTTTTTGCTTTTGATTTTAATATAATAAGGATTGGTTACCATTATATAAATAGAGAGGGGCCTTATTAACTTTTCATCATCATTCTTTATCACACTTCTCTCTCATTTGGAAGTGTGCATTAGTTCTTGCCTTGTTACTGCTCAAACTAGCAGGGTTCCTAGGAGGGGATCCTATAGAGAAACTACTAGGTCAAGTGGCAACAATGGAGCGATAGCCCACTGTCAAATCAGCTAAAGCTCCCTACTCTTTACAGAATTTCACCGATGGAAGGAGTCCCAGTATGAGAGGAATCACTAGGATAGATGGGTCAATGATAGGATGTAGAGTGATTCCTAAAGCGTATTCACAAGAGAGGCTCAGTTAATGGGCTTACTTGCTATAGAAGCAAGATGGATGGCTCTCTTAGAATGGCTAAGAGGACACCTAGACCTAGTGTTTGAGGAGTATTACTTGGAAAGAGGTGCCCAAGATCAAGGAATCCTAGAACAATAGGGTTCCTATGTGATCTTTGTGAAATTGAAGTTATAAGGTAGTGGGACCACAAAGAAGGCCAAGTGGGCCCAAACAAGGTCAAGGATTTGGATTTAAACAACAAATTAATGGTCTTGACCAAGTTAGGGAGAAGAAGAGGATCAAAGGAATTGGATTTCTCTTGGAATTTGAGTGCAGTGATCCTAATGAAGCCACTACCCAAGGGGGACCTAGGGAGGAGAACGGTCTTCAAGCTAGGGCTTGAAATGCCTTGAGATCCCACTGTGAGATTGACCTCAAATTTGGAGGATCTCTCAAGAAGACCCTAGGGTAGTAGTTGACCAATTTTCAAGGATTTTCATTGGCTACAAATGATTTTTAGATGATGCCCTTCGAGGCCTAATTTGTTAGGGCTTAGAAAAGAGGAAAAGAGGTGAGAAGAATATTCTTTTGTGATCACCTAAGGACTAGACCAGTGCCTAGCCAATTGGGAGAATGGAGTCTAATGAAATCAATGCTTAGATAGGCTTAATTCCAACCAAGGAGTTCCCCAACAACTTCGTATGGCCTTAGTAGCAACTAGGTTACAAAGGAGATTTATACTTCTTTATGTTGCAAAATGATGACCTATCAAGGTGATTCATGAAAAATCATGTACCCCTAGGACAATAATTCACCATACTTCACAACATTCACATGAAAAATCCCTCACAAAGACAAATTAGGAAATTCACATAAACATAAGGGCAACTACACCAACTTCATGAACGATAATATTTCATAGGTTATTTTATGAGACAAAATTACAAGATAATCATGAAAGAGTACTCACAAGTATTGCAAAATTATTCCAATCATCAAGATGCAAGAAAATCGAAGCTCCAAGAGAAAAATTTAAGATCTTCCAAACATCGAGATGCATTAAATCTCCAATTCATCCATCAAAAGGGCTAGCGAAACCAAAAGAAACAAATGGTCCAAATCCAAGTGATGAAAAGATTCAAATGAGCTCTCATCAATTTATATGCTTCTTAAAGAGTTAGATTTCCTAATCAAGCCCCAAATAATAAAATAATGACATGATTTGGGGACAAGCCCATCAAGATAGCTCCATAATACAATGATAAGCCACTCAAAAAGGAAAAATAGTAAATACAATGAGTCGTTGGGCCCTTGAAGAGGCCTAGTGAAGTCCAAAGTGTGCCAAGGTGAAAGAATAGGCTCCAATTAGAGTGACCAAGGGCGTTTCCCCCTGATGTGCAAGCAATAAAAAGTGGTGTCTCCAAGTGGGTGTGGGGGCACAATGACATCCTCATGGGTCTCCAAGTGGATCAATAATGCATGTATACCATCTACAAGGGCAAGAATGATGACATAAGCACTCCCTGTGTCTCCCATGGTGGGACACATCCTCATCTGGGCCCTGGAACATCTACCAAGTGTGTGGTGAAAGCGTGAAGCCGGCTGGGCATAGTTGTCCAGGTGCATCATCCTCATCCAAAAAGGTGGAACATGAGAAATCAATGAATGGTGCTGAGGAATCCATGAAATGGCAATCTATTCTTTGTTATGGTGGAGGCCCATGGCTCTCAACGCTCACCCTACAACTGCCAATATGAACCTTTGGAGGGCTTGGACCCTGTATAGGAAGAACAAACCCCAAATGGAGACCCACCTACAATCCTATATAAGATACATGCATCCCCTCGCCTTCCAATACAACAAATCATTAGAGTAATTGATCAAAAGAGTTCACAAATCATGGAATGAAATGGACACTTCATAATGGCATGCCCTTCCATGGTGGCCTTTAGCATGTATAGGTGTCTCGAAGTTCAAGAAGAAGTTTAACCAAGGACCCTATTAAGTGGTTTTAACCTCTAAAGGGGGTGACATGTCGATGGTACATCCATCAAATGGCAGGTGTAGGAATTTACAAGGTAAGTCCCTAAATAGAACACCAAAGGACATCGCCCATAAACAGTTCACAGATCAATACACCAGTATTCTTGATGTGGTTAAAACCCTCAAAGAGGGACACAGTCCACGACCTGAGACAACATAGCCACTTCAGGCAATTTATTAATAAAAGAAATAAAATTTACATAAGCTTCTCTCATGAACGGTCACCCTACAAATGACCCTCCATGTTCTTTAAATAGAGCTCATGGACCAATCGGGTGTTAAGCCACGGATCAAGTATCGATAATACCGAGGAGAGAATGAACCATTGGATCACTTAATGTCTAGAACATATCATGATTATCGGATTGTAAGTTACAAAAGCACATAGTAAAGGAACACACTTTACCTAACTCTACACTAGACCAAGTTATACTTAACTATTTCCTATGTGTCGGAATATCCTAACATCCCCCCTTAAGAACAACTTGGGATAGGATTGAAGGATGTACAAATATGACACAATAGGAGAAGGAAGGAGGCATTAGAGCCTATCCCCCCTTAGTGACAACTTCCTGAACTCTAGCCATAAATTGAAGTTTAGTAAACTTCGCCTCTGTGAGAGCCTTTGTAAGGATGCCTGCAACTTGATCATCGGTTGAACAATATTGCACTTCAAGAACATGGTCATGAATGAGCTTTCTGATGAAGTGCACGTGTAGTTCAATGTGTTTGTTGCACTGATGCTGGACTGCATCTTTGCATAGTTGAATGGCACTTTGATTCTCACACCAAAGTGTTGTCGGATGCTGTTGTTAAAGGCCAAACTTTGACAGGATCTGATGAAGCCACAGGGCTTCCTTACTAGCTTCTACAATGCCACGATACTCAGGCACTTTGTTTCTTACAAGCCCATGTAATAGGTCCAGAACCAAGAGTGAACACATAACCTGCAGTATACTTCCGATCATCAAGGTCACTAGCCCAATCAGAATCAGTGAAACCAACCAATAGAGGAGATGCTTCTGCACTGTAATGAATCCCAAACTGAATTGTACCTTGAACATAATGAACTATTCTTTTGGCTTCTTTCCATTGACTTTCATGGGGGTTTTGCATAAACCGAGCAATAATGCCAACAGCAAAAGAAAGGTCAGGACAGGTATGGGTCAGATACAAAAGTTTTCCTACAAGTTGACGGTATAAGGTAGCATCAACTTCAGGGGAAGTACAAGTGACTAAAAGTTTGGCTCCAGACTAAAAGGGAGAAGGGGTTGGTTAATATCACAAGCATACTTGGACTGGGAAAGGGAAATACCTTCCTTGGATTGCAAGACTTGAAGACCAAGAAAATAATGCAAGTGTCCTAAGTCTGTCATTTCAAACTTCATTTTAAGGCTGGACTTCACATGGTTTATAAGGTTGGGATCACTCCCAGTAAAGATAAGATCATCAACATAAAGAACAAGAATGATAAGAGACTTACCCACTTTTGGTGTAGACAGTATTGTCAGAATGACACTTAAAAAAGCCAGTATCTAAAAGAAAGCTATCCATTTTGGCATACCAAGCCCGATGGGCTTGCTTGAGACCATAAAGGGATTTCTTAAGCCAACATACAAGGTTGGAGTCTATTTGTATAAAGCCAGGAGGTTGTTCCATATAGATTTCTTCATGCAAGTCCCCATGCAAGAAGGTAGATTTAACATCAATCTGATGGACTTCCCATTTGAAAGAGGCAGAAAGGGAAAGAATAAGGCAGATAGAGTTCATTTTAGCAACAAGGGAGAAGGTTTCAATATAGTCAATGCCTTCAACTTGTGAAAATCCCTTAGCAACAAGATGAGCTTTATGTTTATCATCTTTTCCATCTTGTCCAAACTTGGTTATGTAAAGCCATTTACATCTAACAAGTTTTCTTCCCTTTGGAAGAGAAACAAGATCCCATGTATCATTTGCTAATAATGAACGATATTCTTCATTCATAGTTGCGTCCCAATCTGGATGGCCTGAAGCTTCTGCAAAGGTGTCAGGATCATGATTCGCTAAAGCTTGAACCAGTAAAGAAGAGGCTCTATCGAAATGAGAACTTGTGCATCGCTGATCTATAGGATCACCTGTTGCATCCCGAGTAGCACGGACCCATTTTGGAAGCTGAGAAGTTGAAGGAGGATCTTGAGAAGGGGGGAGGGTTGTCATCCTCGTCGTCATCATCTGAGGAAGAAATGTTTTCAGAAGTAGAAGGGATAGAGAGAGGTGGCAGAACTATCGAACTAGGCTCGTAGGCCGATATATTTTCAACAAACTTTACATCTCTTCTAATGATAACATTTTTGGACTTAAGTGGAATAAGTCTATATCCTTTGACATTTTTAGAATATCCAACAAAAATACATTTTTCACTCTTAGATTCTAAAGCTTTATGTTTCTTGTCTAGAATATGGGCCCATGCTTCACTTCCAAAAACACGAAGGTAACTTACATCTGATTTAATTGAGCTCCATGCTTCTTCTGGAGTGACATTCTTTAAAACTTTAGTAGGAGTTTGATTTACTATGTAATTTTCACAGTTAATTGCTTCTAACCAAAAATTAAGACTAAGTCCTTCAGATTGAAGCATACAATTAGCCATTTCCTTTAAGGTGTGATTCTTCCTTTCAGCTACACCATTTTGTTGTGGAGTATATGGAACAGTATGTCGCATTTGAATTCCATGCTCAGTGCAAAAGTTGATGAATTTGTTGTTAACATATTCTCCGCCATTATCAGATCTTAGCTTAAAAATTTGATGTCCAGATTGTTTCTCAACAAAGACCTTAAAGGCCAAGAACATGTTAAATACTTCACTCTTGAGTTTTAAGAGGTATACCCAAGTGCGTCTGGAGAAATCATCAATGAAAGTTAAGAAATACTTGTAGCCAGAGAATGAAACAACTGGAAGTGGACCACATAAATCACTATGCACAAGCTGTAAAGGGGTTGAGGTGTGCCAAGAGGCACGTTTTTCAAAACTATCTCAACGATGTTTTCCGAGTACACATTCGGAACAAACACCATCTCTGCAAGATACCATTAGAAGACCTGTCACCATAATTTCTTTACATAGATTCTGAAGCGAGCGATAGTTTAAGTGACCAAATCACTCATGCCAAAGTTTCCTCACTACATCATTGTGAGCAACAAATACCGAGGGAAGATTTGATGACCCGAGTTGTGAAACTTATACAACCTTGTAGAATCATCGGGAATGCCATTAGCTAAAATCTATCTAGAATCTCTTAAGTCCTTAATTACAACATCGTGAGGTGAAAATTCAACGATTTTCCCTTCACCTGAATGAGTTATCTAATATACAGATAGAAGGTTGCAGGACAAGGTTGGAACACATAATACATCATTAAATTGACCATTATCTATATGAACAGTTCCAGTCCCTACAACACTAAGAGATCTACATCACCAACATATATATTTTTGTTGTTACAATCATTTAAAGAAGAAAACATGGTTTTGTTTTAGGCCATGTGATAAGAAGCTCCCAAATCAATGAGCCACTCATGAGAATGAGAGGAAGAAGATACATTTAGTGCATAGCCAGACTAAGATGCTTGACAACCACATGCAAAAAGTGTCATTCCAGAAGATGAAGTTGAAGTTGAAGAGTGCTCCAAATGGATGTTATGCTTCTTCATTGCTGATTCCAAGGCTTCCATCTTCGTAAAGCATTTGGATTCTAAGTGGCCATCTCGATTACAAAAGTGGCAATGTCTATTAGCCTTCTTCCCTTTATTTTTATTTGCCTTATCATTTTTTTGAAATGATTTTTCATTTTGAGGCTAAAATTGCTTAGGACCCTTGTTTGGTTTAAGACCATTCCTTTTAGGATACAACTTCTTAGGATTCTTTGAATTTGGTTTCTGCTAGGCGGCTAGTGCTTTCTTAGAAGAGTTTCCAATATTAAGAAGACTAAGGTGTAAGAGTGTTTCTTGTTCTCTTATTAAATAATCACAAAAAGAATCAAAGGAAGGGGACTTGTAGTCTTGTCCTTGAGAAATGAAGGCTTCTCTTGTAGAATGGAAGGTGGAAACAAACACAGAGTAGGCTGGTCCAAATTAGTAAGAATGGAATAGATAAGGTTACTATCTTCTTTCTTAACCTTAACACCTTCCAAGAGAAGTCTAAGGGTCTTGAAATTGGACAAAAAATCTTCAATGGAAGAAAAATTATTGGGGTCCAATGTAAGCAACTCATTTTTGAGTTAATGGGCTCTAAGTTCATTTTTAATTCCAAAAAATTTAGTGATATGTTTCATTGTTTTATCAGGAGTATCAAGTTCTGCAATATGAAATCTAAGATGTGGAGAAATAAACATCCCTATCAACCCACGTGCTTGATCTTGCCTATTTTCCCATTTAGTTGCCTTATCTTCATATTTCAGTTTGGTTTCTTGGCCTGAGGCTATTATGTAAAGACCTTTACTTCTAAGTAAATCCATAATGTAGGACAACCATTGGAAGTAGTTGGTGCTGTCAAGAATAAATTGGCATTGACTTTCCATTTTAATAGAAATTGAAGCTATAGATGCTAAAACTAAGTGTTGTAATGGAAAGATCTCGAAAAATTAGGCTGATTAAAAAAAACGGCTCTAAAAATGGCTTCCAAATGAAGACGTTATGGCTTTTTGAAGAAAAGTTGTTGAATATGCCGACGAATTGTGGGAATGTGCGGAAATGAATGATAATGTTATATTAAAAAAAATTTGCCCCCTTTCCAAACTTAATCTAATAAAGTAGCTATGGATCAAGAAGGATTTGAATTCAAGAGCTCTATTCTCATAAAGTAGCTTTGGACCAGGTGATCTAGATTAAAAGGTTAGTAATTTTTGGAAAAGAGGAAGGGCTTTTGTTTTTTAGTCATTGAAGCTTTGGGTTGCGTGCTTGCTTGAGAAAGCTATTTTTCCCTACAAAAAAAAAAAACACAAAACCCAACACGGACATACAAAAAAAAAAACAAACCTTACAGCTTGAAGTTAGCTTTAGTCAGAAAATAAATATTTTCCTCAATGTTTCTCATTTTTCGAGATCATAGTAAGGCACGGTGGAAAAGAGCATATGCATGAGAAAAATCCTTCCCCTCTATTTCTGATTTGCCTAGATTGCACAGAGTCGCGGGGCAAAGAGCATACATAGAAATGAAAGGTATAGATCCGGTAATAAAAAAAACAAAGAGCTAAATAAACCAAAATAAACAGAGAGAAAATAACTAGAAACTGCAAATAAACACTATATACCTCCAGATCTTAAAAATGACGTAGCTAGGGCTACCAGAAACCTTTTCGCGTGAAACGAAAGGGGTTCCTCACAGGAACAGATGCTCCTAACACAATAAAGCAGTCTTCTCGGCCAGAAAGCAGTCAAAAGCAGTAAATCTAGGAAATGGCAGTCAGATGCAGTTCTACCGGCTTCAGATTTAGATCACCAACAGATGTGGCCCTCAAATAGCTCTAATACCATGTAGGAATTTACAGGGTAAGTTCCTCAGAGAGAACACCAAAGGACACCGCTCGCAAACAGATCATAGATCAATACACCAATATTGTTGACGTGATTAAAACCCTCTAAGAGGGAAACAATCCACGACCTGAGCCAACGTGGCCACTTCAGGAAATTTATTAATAAAAGAATTAAAATTTAAATAATCTTCTCTCATGAACTATTACCCTACAAATGACCCTCCATTTTCTTTAAATAGATATCATGGACCAATCGGGTGTCAAGCCATGGATCAAGTGTTGGTAATACCGAGGAGAGAATGAACCGTCAGATCACTACATATCGTGACCGTCAGATTGTAAGTTACAAAATTACATAGTAAAGAAACACACTTTACCTAACTCTACACTAGACCAAGTTATACTTAACTATTTCCTATGTGTCGGAATGTCCTAATATGTCTCTACTCCCAGAGTGTCTACTATGGTACAAGCAATGCAACAGATTGAAAAAGAAAAATGATAAAATTGAAGAGCTCAAGGAGCTAAAGACCACCATAAAGATAGGAGACTATCTTCAAACTCCTATAGTTAAACAAAGGATCTCAACTCTGAGATCACAGATAGAAAAATAATGATGGGCTGAGAACCAAATGTGTTTTGGCATAGAAAACAACATTGTGTAGAATTTCCCTACAAATATAAGTATGAATGGAAGCCCTGCAAGAGCAGAGAAATCCCTATGAACAAAGAATATAGAGATCTTTGTCAAAAAGAGATAGAAAGCCTCCTAGAAAGAATATTGATTAGAGAATCCAGCATTCCTTGGAACTGCTATGGTTTTTATGTTAATAAACATTCAGAATAGTTAAAAGGTATCCCAATACTGGTCATAAACTATAAACCTAAGCAGATGATACTTACCCCATTCCTCACAAAGGAAATATTTTAGCAAGAATAGCGGGGGCTAAAGTATTTTCTAAATTTGATATGAAATCAGGATTTTGGCAGGTGGAAATTAATGAAGATGTTAAGTTTAAGACTGCTTTCAGTGTCCCATCAAGACACTATGAATGGAATGCCATGCCTTTCAGACTAAAGCACACCCCCTCCAAATTCCAGAAGGTTATGGATAATATTTTCAAGCCATATTTGGATTGTTTACTAGTATACATTGATGATATACTTATATTTTCTAAAAACGTCCATGATCACTTTAAACATATCAAGAAATTTGTACAACTTGCCAACACCAATGGATTGGTTCTTAGCAAGAAAAAGATTGAATTATTTTAGACAAGTATCAAGTTTCTTGGCCATACAATTAAATATGGGCAGATCACTCTGCAAAAACATGCTCTGGAATTTGCTAATAAATTTCCAGATGTTGTCACTGACAAAACTCAATTATAGAGATTATTGGGATGTTTAAACTATGTAAGAAGATTTTACAAAGATTGCGCCAAAGATAAATCATTACTCAACAAAAGACTACAAAAATATCCAGAACCTTGGTCTCAGGCCCAAACTGAAGTTGTCAGAAGAATTAAAATGAAGGTAAAAAATCTTCCTATTCTTCATATTGCTGATGAAGATTATTTCAAAATTGTTGAAACAGATGCCAACAATGAAGGGTGGGGAGGAATTTTGAAGCAAAAGAAAGAAGGAGACGAACAAATAGGGACTTGGAGCCCACCTGAGAAAAACTATTCTACTATAGAAAAAGAGGTCAAAGCAGCATGGAACTGTATTGATAAATTTGATATCCACCTGATACACAAAAAGTTTCTCTTCAAAATAGATGCCTCTGCACTAACTAAAGTCCTTAATAAAGCTATAAAGAAAGCAGGAGAAGCTAAGTTCGCAAGGTGGCAGGCTCTATTTTCAAATTTCAACTTTGAAGTCGAACACAAAGAATTGTATGCCTAACTTCCTAAGGAGAGAATATTTAAATCAAAAAAACACTGCCATGGTGATAGTAACATAATGGGACCCTTCCCAACATACAAGGACTCTAAGAAGTATTTCTAAAACACAGAACTGGGAAGAATACTATTCGAAATGGAAACCAACATGGAAGCTAAGAAACACAAATGTGCTCGATGAAAATTTGCAACCTCATTTAGATATTCAACACTTAGTACCTGAAAGGAAAGTCTACCCCAAAGGTAGCAAATGGATACACGACATGGTGTATGAGAGGAGTATGATGACCGCACATTTGGCTGAAGAATCTCTAAGCCAAAATTTTAGACATATCACTATGATCTAGACAGAAAGAAGCAACCAGAGGAGAATCTTCAACAAATATCTTGCCATAAATTAGACCAGATGGTCGGGATGGTTCGACATACAAAAAATGTGGCCACGGGATAATCCAAGTATTATCTTCTTGAATAACATTTACAACTTTTCAGACTACAAAAAGTTGTGGTGAGACATCATGAATGTAGATGGAAAAAACGAAACTCACTACACAAGAGTAAAATTTGGGGCCATAGGGACCACACAAAGAAAACAGCAAGGTGAATGGCTTCAACAATGGTAGAACGATTTTGGCTTCAACAAGACTGCTATGGATCCTCTTTTCTTCTAGCGTGACTTTCAATATGAATGTGACACTTGTGGATTTTTAACTGAATGTTGACATTCTCCATGTAAAACTGTTGGAGATGTCAATAATTATCAAGACAGTCAAATTCTTGGTTATTTTATGAAAAGACACCATGAATGGTTAGTCATGACTAAGATTAAACACCAAATCATCTTAAGAAACTCTATGATTGTACTAAGAATTTATGCAAAGGCTTGGGATTCTTGTAGATATTTTCAGATAAGATTTCCAGGGGCCACACCCTTGGGGGACTAATGGTTCTCGTGGGCTTGTCCTTAAAGCTTCCACAGAGTAATAATAATGTCTAATCACAAGACTAAATGTGACCAATTTTCTCGTGGGCTTTTCTATTTAAAAGCATCCACTATGTAAAAGTTCTTTACAGTACAATGTTTTCAGTGGGATTTGTTCAAATATTCCACAGTGTAACCTAGTACGAAGATTCTTCAGTCACGAGACTCAGAGCACTTCTCCGACTTTTGGTGAGCTTTGAGCCACATCTCTTCCACTGACGAAAAATAGTATTGAATCTATCTGCCTGACTGTCAGATATTTGTCCCCTCATTTTCCTATATAAGGAAGGAGTAAGGCTCATTCTAGGCATTTAGAGTGTGAGTGTGATTTTGGTTATGTTTTTGAGTTTTTGAGTTTTTGAGTTTGAGGAGAAAGTCCTTGCTTCCATCTCTTTAGAGTCAGATTTTAGAAGCATGCACATCAAAGTGTGAGCTCTGGTGTTAAAACTGTCTGTTGAGGTAGTATCTGTGAGACAAGACGTTCGCTTGAGGTTCGTCGAGGTCTGAGGAATACCAATCCGTTAAAGGAAAAAGATCGTGTGAAGGACGCTACAGTGTGAAAGTCTAGAGGTTCATGTAAAGGTTCGTGTATTGATCACATAGAAGAGACTTAAGAGAGCAAGCTTTGCGTCTGAAGTCCCTGCAGCAAATTGGTATCAGAGCCCATAACGTATGGTTCATTACAGTTAGTACTCAAAATATATAAGTCTCTAAAATGAATAATTCTAGAAGAACAATATCTTTCAGAGAGCTTGAAGCTGAAGAAAACCCATTAAGAGGTATGTTTGCTTCATCATCTAAAAGGGTTATAAATTCTACAAAACTTGAATATTTTAAAAGTCTGCCTGCACCTAAGTGGTTTTTTCCTAGTGTCTCCTCGTCAAAAGTATATGCTGACTTATCTATGTTCCATCTTAAAGCTATAACTAGAATATCTATCAAATAAATGATTAGTCAAATACAAAAGAACTTAGATTCTGTACAAACACTTTCTCTTCTTGACACTAAGAAACTTCAGGCTGAAGCCAAAAGACTGGGAACCAAATATTTGCATCTGGAGTGCATAAGGGCAGGGATCAATACCTTGGTCCATAGAGGACTAAATACTTTTGTTCTTGTCACAGTCAGAGATCTGACACATAACAAGTATTCAGATTCATTGATAGGAGGAATGGTTGCTCCATTATCAAATGGACCAGTATACTTCGATTGTTATCCCAACTTTTCTATATATGCATTTGATGAGCACATCAAGGATATTTTACAACTACAGATTCAAACACCAAGGTTTGATATGAAGAAAAAGAGAAATAATATTTCCATTCAAATTCGTGGTTATTTTAGACACACAAATACCCTCTATCCTGTAGTTCGCCATGCTCCCAACAAAGAATCAAAATCTAGTGTGGTTGTTCTAACAGATACCCAGAATCAAAAGCTAGAACATCAGATTATTCAATGGGAGGACCTAAGTTTCCTAGAACATTGGGTTGTTGATAACCCAAAACTTCCAACAATGAAAAAAATTACTTTTGCTAATATACAAGAAGGGCCATCATCTGCTGTAGCATCCTTTCCTAGAATATTTACAATAGATCGCAGAAGAATTGATTTAGCTTGCAAAGCATCATCCATGTATATTGATCCACAAGTAATAGATACTGCTAGTTCTTTTACACCATCTATAAATTGCCCTCATATAGATCTATTTGAGTATGCCCAAATTGTAAATTTTTCATCCCTGCAAGTCATTTTCCCAAGCTACAATCAAAAGATAAATCTCAGTAGCCTTCTTGATTTTGCCATAAATCAGAACCACCATCCAAGGACAGGAGTATCTCCTCCTACAACTTCTGTCACTCCATGTCCAAATCCTAAGTGTTCTGAAATACCTTTCCCTCATGATACTGATCATGTATTAATGATTCATGAGCTTCCATCTTTGGAAAATGAAGACCCCTACCTCAAAGACATGTTTAGCAAAATGCATCCTGCTGGTATGCCTCGCTATGATCTTGGATATCTGGAACAATTTAATGAGATAATCCCTCAATCCAAATTTGACAACTTTGTGACTTCTGATCGTAAGAAGCCGTCAAAACCAGAAATGCACAAGTTCTTTTCGGTTATGGAAGGATGTAGGAAGCATACAATTGATCATCAATGGATGAAAAAGTGCTTAATTGAGATTTATACACTCATCCTGAGGCTGAAAGTTTTGACCTTACCACTCCATACCCATAAAAAATTAGATTATCCCATGAATGGAAAGCATACATGCAAAACAACAAGGTCTGGTTGTCTTTTTATGAATGGAAGAGGAAGTAAGAAAATACAGATGTACAAATGGCAGATGCTGAATCATCCTCAGCGAAACATTCTTGGACTGCCATAGATGGTAGTAAAATTGAAACTGTTGTAGAAAATCTGATGTAGGCTTAACCCGATAATGCCATATAAATCATAACAGAATACTATAACCTGCTTCTACTATCAATTTGCGGAAGCTTAAAGATCGAGTTAAACAATATAACCATAAGAAGAAGAATCAATTACACAATACACATGAAAATACTTTCTGGGGAAAGCCTCAACTAAAAACCTCACACTATTGTATTATCATACATGGTGGAAATATATAGGAATTATACAAAGTTTTAGCTCTCATAGCTAGCCAGCTCTCAGTACAATTCTCACAGATGATCACAGGCAACCTTGGCTTCTCTCCATCTTTCCTCTCTACCCTCCAAGCTCCTATTTCCTTGTGTTGTTCCTTGTGGATGATTTTCCTTTACCAAGTGGAACACCCTTCATCCAAAATTGCGCAATCCTCAAAGATAAATCCTTGACTACATGCATGAGTTTTTTCCATAAGAAAACACATGCAACTGATAGTACATTGTCCTTAAACATTTATCTCAACTAGGTCTTTCTCATAATAGACATGCATGAGTTTCTAATGAAAGAATCTTCAGTTAACTGGAGTAGCTCTAGTTGAGTGCATTAATGCATCAACGGATTGTTAACTCATTATTAGTTTCTCAAACAGTTTGGAACTAATTTAACTGGACTTAACTCAGTAAACTGAGTTAACTAATTACAACTCAAATATAACTCAATCTTATCTCCTTAATCTAAGGGATAACTCTTGCATGACTTTAGAAAGACTTCTAACTTGAATTTCTCCAACTAATTAGTTTAAAACAAATTAATTAATTATTTCCAAGTAGTTGTTAAGACTAAATTCGATTTTAATTCACAATTTAATTTAAAGACAAATTAAATTAGAATATTTTTGTTGCTATATTTCAATAACTACTACCACCTTTCCTCTTTACAAAAACATTGTATTAAGAAAAGCACAAAACAGTGGTAAAGCCATTTGATTGCTCAGTGCCCTTGGCATTGATAGGAGGATACACAAAACATAAACAAATACAACATTTAAAGGGTAGAAATGAATTGTGTTAAAAAAGTTTTTGACAGTATAGGAATCCTATAGTTTTGTTTCACGCTGGAACATCCCGAAATGAGTATTTTATTCTCTAGTTCTATATGCCGTGAGTCGAAATAAGATTCCATCTTACTCTTAACATCAACAATACCGAAAAACGAATTCTGGCTCCCCGTTTTGTTGGGTCAACGAGTTCAACATCAACAATACAGAAAAAAATGAATTCTGGCTCCCCGTTTTCTTAGGTCAACGAGTTCAACATCAACAATACAGAAAAATGAGTTCTGGCTCCCCGTTTTGTTGGGTCAACGAGTACGAAATTGCGAGGAAGCTGATGAACAGGAAAAGTCTATTCTATTGCTTCATTGTCACGGCTGCAAAGTCATTTGAACTATAAAAAAATTTACCTCACCAATATATTCTTCAATAAACAATCACAAATGTTCAAATAAGATCAATATATTCTTCAATAAACAATCACAACCGTTCAAATCTTGCCACAGCACACCACACCTGATAATCCTCGCTGACAATCCGGACGAAACAGCGTGTTTCTTTCCGCTTCTGTTGACAAAACAGGGTTGCAGGGATCTATTTATTTAAATCTTTGGCTCCCGTTGTCTTTGGCTGTAGACGGCAACGATCATGGGGGTTTCCATTCTCAAGTTCTTTGTCTCTCTTCTACTTTGTTTACTGAATTTCTACGGAGAGGATGCAAGGAATTCTGTAGCAGCAGAGGATGGGAGGAGGGCAATTAATATAGGCGTCATACTGGACAAGGATTCGTACGGAAGAGTGGCCAAGGTTGCCTTTGAATTAGCTGCAGAAGACATAAATAAGGAGAATAAGCTCCCCAACTCCAGTCGCTTAACGCTCCACTTTCGCTTTTCAGACTCTGGTGGACAAAATGCAGTCATGGCCGCCTCTGCTGGTATATATTGACTCCAATAATCACAGTTTAAAATTAGAATTGACTTTGATGGTTTGAATGGGATTTATTTTCATCGATTTTAATTTCATTTTTTCAGAAGAAAAAAACGAAACTTTCGTTAATTAAGTTTGAACTTATATATCCACATTCATTTGTTGGGAATTTTTGCTTCTGTTTGAGATGGGAAAATACCGAAACCATAAAAATAAAACACAGAACCTATGCTCTGTTTCCTTTGCTCCAAGATCTTTTTGCACAGAGAAGTCTTTTAAAAATAATTACAGAGCCAAGAGTATTTCACCACCATAAAATTTCCATTCATTAAACAAAAACATTTACGTATTCATTCTCTTTTACTCAGAGGGATTCACCAAAACATTTTCACAAGATTTACTCTGCCTCCTATGAAATTTTACACCACTGTGTGTAAATATTTCATTTACATTCACTGCTGTGTGAAAACAAAATTACA
>APFE031111386.1:0-14150 GCA_000404065.3 Pinus taeda
TTTAAAGCCAGTACAGTTTCTACTGCATTTATGAAACAATTCAAAAGCTACATGGAAACCCAAAGATTATTGTAAGTGACAGAGATCCCATTTTCACTGGAAATTTTTGGACAGAATTATTTTCTTGTCTTGGTACTCAGTTAGCTCATAGCTCATCTATCATCCTCAATCTGATGGGCAAACTGAGATAGTAAACAAATGTTTGGAAGGATATCTTCGTTGCTTTGTATCTGATAAACAGACACAATGGGTCAAATGGTGGCCTCTGGCTGAATGGTGGTATAACACTTCCTTCCATACAACAACAAAAATGACCCCATTTATGGCACTTTATGGATATCAGCCACCATCCATCACATCATATTTAAGAGAAAATTCAAAGGTTCAAGCAGTGGAACATCACATCGAACATCAACAACAAGTCCTCCAACTCTTAAAGGATAACCTCGTGTTGGCACAGAATAGAATGAAAAAACAGGCAGATCAACATCGCAGTGAAAGGAGTTTTGATGTAGGTGATTGGGTATTCTTAAGGCTACAACCATATAACAAATGTCCCTCAAGCAAGGTAGGAAGGATAATAAATTATCACCAAAGTATTATGGTCTGTACAAGGTGTTGCAAAAGATTGGTACTATGGCATACAAATTGGAGCTTCCTGCAGCTTCTCGAGTGCACCCAGTTTCCCATGTTTCATGTTTAAATAAGGTTATAGACGACAAGCTCCCAATTCAAATAATATTGCCAGAACTTGTTGAGGAAGGAAAAATTATATTGGAACTAGAAGAAGTCACAAAAACAAGAACTCGACAACTACGAAATCGATCAATTTCGAAGTATCTTATCAAGTGGAAGAACTTATCCGTTGAAGGTTACACATGGGAGGACGAGAATTTTATACAGAAGCATCCAGAACTACTCAAGCATTGAGGACAACACTTTTTTGAGGGAGAGGGGAATGTTAGGTTCCTATAATACTAGTGATTACCCCATTACTATTGTAGTTGTATCCCTTATTAATATTTTTGTGCCCCTATTGTCCCTGTGCCCCATAGAATCCCTCTATTGTTATTTTTGTGGCTTTGTATTATTATTTTTAGGTTGGTTGGGCTATATTGTGACTCCTTAGACTCCTATATATAGAAAGGAGGTTTTGTCATTTGAATGATCCAAGAATTGTTCATTTATGTAATGTAAAGGAGGTTTCCCCCTCGAAGAGGCTTAATTCTAAGGCGTTGATTTGTCTATTCTATCTTTTTGTGAGCTGGTTTCATAATAGGAGATGAGGGAAGTATATGGGAACATATACGTCCTTTTCCAATGGAGGTGAATCAGAATAATGAAATAGTGAGGAGTGTTTAGGATTACCTGACGAAATATGAGCTCCACCCTGTAGAACGTTCTTCCCCCATCCCGGATTGTGGTATACAGGTCCACGCCCGACCCGGTCATTTGTGCTAGAATGTTGACGACGAAGAAAATATCGTCAACCAAACTTGCCTCAAGGACATTGTGCCATAAGATGACTAGTATGATGGCATAACATGCAGCGGAATGGAATACCCCAGAAGTCCAGACGTTGTATTAAATTAGTATCCTCCCATTTCAGCGTAATATGGTCTGGATATACCCCACAATAATCCTTCTCAATTAATATCCATGCAACTATTTTTATCGCATGCACCTAGACACTATGGGTCGACACAAACAAATTTACCAATTGCATTCCTGATATCCATAAATACTTGCTTGGTCCAAAATTCAATTGGCAAGCCAGGCAGCTTAACCCAGATAAGCTTGTTCTTCGGCGTCTCCTTTAGTGGATTGAATACGATATACTAGGAGTGTAGAGAAAGGAATCCCTGACCCTTGATCCATGGGAGAGCCTGTATTTTTCATAAATCCTCCTCGCATAGGAAATGAAAGCTGCACCATCCTCCCATAAGCCGAACCACAGAGGACATATATCCAAGTAGTGACTTCCATTTCGTGGCCACCTAGTCCCTCATCGCTACTTCATCAACATCAACAAAATACCATTTCCCGATTAGGGATCTTTTTTGTAAATTGGTTACTCTGTCAATAAGGATGTTGTAACCAAAACTGAGGAAAGGTGTCGGGTAAGAGATTTTAATGGCACATTGTTTATGGGCACCCCATTGAGCACCACCCTCGAGAGGTGCCACCTGAGAGGGGAGTAAGCTCACCCCCTTGAAGACCTTGGGCATCTGAGGTGAAGTGACTCACCATCCAGGGTGGCTCTAATAAATGGTTCATGTGTCGATGTGTCGGATGTGAATGGGTCCATTTAGGAGTACCACCACATTAACAAGGGGAAGAGTAGGCAAATGTGATGACCGGAAAAAATAACATAAATCCTAAAAGAATTTATCGGGATCCACAACCAACAGGAAGAATGTCAGTGCCTACACAAATACCAATGTGGATCATGCCAATCGAGGGAAAAAAATGCCACCAAATCAAAGCCCTAATATGGAGAGATGTACCCCTGAAATCCAAAAATAAATAGTGCCCAATCTGGGAGATCAACACATACAGACTCTTAGCCCAGGACGTTAGGTGGTAGCTGGGATTAATATGAGCGAATATAGACCCATTTCAAATCAAGTATAATGTTCCAACTGCCCGCCAAGTGTAAGTTCAAATGACATCGGATAATATGAAAAACCGATCACCAGAGCGAACTCATACACCTGAAAAAACAGGGTATGTAGGACATAGTTAATACCAACACCGAGAGATGGATCACAACAACCTAAAAACCCTCACAGAAACATATGCAATAACAACCCCAGCAAGACCACCATTGAAAACATAGATGTATACCAAAATCCTTGCATGGACATGAAATAATGAAAGCATTGCACCAACAACGCCAAAGAGCAATGTAATTGTTAGTCTGTAAGCAGTTTCCCTCCCCCTGGTAATGAACTGGGCAAGAAATTGATAATAGGTCAGTCCAGACTGGCATCTAGACGTCGGGAAGGCTTTGTATAGTGTGTTCTAAAGATACATATGAGAATGTATACAACCGTGATGAATATCAAGATGATCTGGATAATTTCAGAGAAGAATAGGAGGGCAATTATATCAGGATTGTATGCAGGCATACTATAATGAGGAATCCCGGGAAGACCCAACAAAACATGTATATTATGTCATAGAGTGTAGGATATGGATGCAAAGCACTAACCAATGCCCAAAATCCCCTAAACCAGCACTCATAACAACACAAAGAAACCACATGCACTAAGAAACTTGTGTAATAAGAGAACAAGAAAGACTATAGAAAACCATGACAACTTGAAAACTGATGCATAATATAGCCTCAGACCTAACAAACGAGGCACCAAGAAAGACAGTATTCCTGCGAGAAAATTATAGACCATACCTGGAGATATAACCCTTATAATCACAAACCGAGCTTATTCAAACTATGTAATCCTACCCGTGTGAGTAGCATGCCCACAACCCATAGTGATGCATTTTATAAGCTATGGCGATGCATTTCAGTTTAATCACCAATCAATTAAATTAAAGGGAATATAATAGACATCTATATTTAACAGAAATAATAGTGCATATTTGTAATAGTGGAAGATAATCCTTACTCATTATTATTTTTAAGTTGATATCATTATTCAAGAAGCACAGAGAACCATATTATTTTTAATTAATAATTTATAAAAAAACATTTTGACTAATCTAAATAATTTAATTTCTTAAATTAAACTTTAAAATTTGAAAAAATTAATAAATTTACATTATGATATAAATATTTATAATTTGCAAAGAGATTGGAACATGGTTATATATTGGTTATAATGATTTTTTTTAAGAATAATAAATATATGAACATGTAAATAATAAGATTAATTTAAATTATTTAAAATTGGTTTCGAGAAACACTTTTTATTATTTCCATTTAAAATAATCTGCTGAACAATTTGATTCTTTTGCTCCTTAAAATTTGACCACCATTGAAAAATTTGACATTTTCCCCTTTGTCATTTTAAAAAATATAATAAAACCTTACGATGAACTCTCCCGTAGATCATAGGGAAGATTTTGGTGAAACCTCGTGACCAAGCTCTTATCATCCAATATCATTATCTTTTGAATTTCAATTTCTTACGCTACTTGTTTAGAATTCTTATAAACCTTATGGGCAAGTGCAAGTTAACCATCCGATTTTTTAATATTTATATAATAATTTTTATTTTTTATAAAGAGATAAAATGTAATTTTAAATTATTATCTATAAAGAGATTAAACTTTTTAAGATGTAATTATTTATTCATATTATTTTCTCATAATATTTAAATTTAAAGCAAATATATTCAAAATTAAGATAGATTTACATATATCTATTATAATATATATATATATATTATAAATATATATATATATATATATTATATATATATATATATCAATGTTAAGTGGTTAGCTACAAGTTGGGAAGATCAACCTAACCACGCCAAGTTTTTATCTTAAGAATAATTTCTAACTAGAGATCTTCTGGGCTTACCAAGTAATCCACTTACATCAAATGAAGTTTGGACAAAGGTAAGGAAGAAAAACAAGAAATCTCATGTCAAATCTCAACCAATGGTGACAAGAAGTTGGAAAAACAAGGTATATGCTTTGTATCATACGTTGCTAGTTTGCTCTATCAAATTAGGAACTATGCATGTTAAAAACATAGTAACTCGGAGTTGAACCTGGGTCTATAAACACGATGCTCCTTTATAGTGAATATTGGTAAATATTGCACAATTCTTAGTTCTACATCAAATTAATTTTCAATTTTCAATAAAAAAAGTTTTGCTAAAAAATAAATATAGAGCATTATTAGAGTGAGTTCATTATGATTTTATTCAATGTTACTTTAATACACAATGGTTTTGTTATATATGTGTGTGTGTGTGTGTGTAAAGATTTGATCAAAGTATGTTTTTACCACATTTAATACTTATATGTGTTTTCTCTATGAGAATGTAATATTGAAGGAGGAAATCATAACATAATCCTATAACATAATATTAAGAGATCCACAATGTCCATTTATTATAAGTCTAGGCTTTTAATTTTTAAAACGTTTAGATACTATGCATTCAATCTTGTCAATATTAGTGTATATCCCATGAACCAAAGACTAAAATATATACGGTAAAATGTATACTTTATGTTTAAATCTAATAGTATATATTTGACTATGTAAATAATATTATTTAATATACTTTTGACTTTTTATTGATAACATTCATTAGTTTTACTATGTTTGTCATCTTATATGTCCTATAAGATCTTCTTAGTCATATCTTATAGATACAAATGTTATGGCATGTCTAGTTCAAAGACATTTGATTTCAAGTTCCTAATATTTTATTGTGAGTGTTCCATGCAATTTTAAACCAAGATTCAAGATTTAAGAAGACATTTGTGTGTTATGGTCACTTTGTTTTTCCTTGTGAGAAATATGTGAAATTTTTTAACATAACTATAATATTGAAGGGCAATTTTTTAACGAGACATTTATTGGTGAACATGGTTAATTTATTATCAGAACATCACTTTTTTGAAGGGAAAATTTTAAACATAACATTCCTTGATAGGAAGTATAAAAATTCATAACGTACAAAATAATTGTATGACAGGTAAAGAGGAATCCAAATTTGAACACTACATATAACCATACCTCAAAAATTTTATAAGGCTTTTTAGTTTTGGGGGTATATAGTTTTGATTATGTACTTCAATTTTAACATGTGAAAGACACTAATTAAAACCACATAATTAGGATCATGATGATCCTCAACCACCATTGGATGAGATGGAGTTATGCATCCATCTATTCATATTACAGGTGGCAAACCCACATCAAGATGAAAATACTATATGGAAGTAACTATTTGTCAAAGATCCATGGTCCCAAGCCCAATCATGACACCTTTGATCTTGTAGCTACAATCTATGAGTGATTTTAGGGCAGCTGATGGGAAACATATCTTAACCAAGTTTCATTCAATGGGGAACACAACTCCAATTATTATAGTTTGTATATCCTTCACATTGGTTACTATTGAACATACCATCCAAAAAGATGAAACTGGTAATATTTCTTCATTCGTCTAGCTAAACTAGGTAATAAAATACAAAATAGATGAAGGATGAACCCACAATTTGTATACATGTGGTATCATGTGATACAATTAAATCCAAAACTTCCTGCTTACCATAGAAACTAAGACAAATCTACTTAACAATGTCTATGAATTTATGGCTTTTCTAAAGGATTAAGGAATTAGGGTTAGTTTACTCTACAAATCTAAAATCTATGGCACTCTACAACCCTGGTGAAGATAGTGACCACATAGAAGTATATGTTCTTAACACATTTAAATGATATTTTAATGTGAACACTAGGTTAAGAACACAAAACATAGGCAATAAGAAAATGCCATCTAAAAACAAATTTTATATGGATAAAGCCAGATCTAGATGGGTTGTGCCCATTTTTAATTACAACTAGCATGATGTTTTGTAGTCGCAAAGTAAAAACAAAACCCATTTAACGATGTATACACTAAAATCGACTCCCCATAAACTATGGCATTTGTTGAGTACAACAAAACCCATTTATACATTTAGATCGACACATCGCATACATAACACACACAACACACATACAACAATTATTGAAATCATACAATAATACACAACATACACAGGTAGGAGGCAATCTATTATGTGGGGTTGGTTGGCCCTTCAAACAAAGCATGGGAGTGGGTAGGCGAGGTTAGGAGGGACGAGGCTCCTCGCTTGCACGTTCTGGTTAGCATCATGGAAAAAACACAAATCGGTGTAGGTTATTTATTATTGCATAAAATAGATATACATTAACTATTTTAGTTGATACTCGCTCCTCATTGATTACACCCTAGTTTAAAGAGTCCTATATATAGCCTATAAAAAGTGGGTAGAGATGTGAACTAATCAAACACAAAGGAAAAGCATAACATTTACCCTATAAAATGAGATTTAACACGTGTTTCAAGATGCTATGCCACCTCGAACTTTGAAGTATCAAGGCATGTGTAAAATGGATCTATGCTTATGGTTTTAGATGATATATTAAAATGTAATTACAGATAGGAGTTATGAGCTTGACATTATTGAAGTAGATTGCATAAAGGGCGTCATTTTCTAGTACCATACACTCCTCTACATTCTCCATCAGCTAATGCATAGAGAGAATGACATTGTAACCACTGTGTTAAGGACCTAAAATACATCTTGTAGGATGTCAAATTATAGGCCTACTGCAGAGTATAAAGTAGGACGTAAAAATCCATTGGATTGTTCTTTGAAATAAATTTCCAATAGTGTGTTGAAGTCCCCAAAAGGCCTCATGGATCACAACGTATTTCCAGTCAAATTTAGGTTCCCAAAGTCAAAGTTGCAGAGCTAAATGCTAGTGGAGGACCATTTGGAGCAAGTTTTGTTTGGCGGTATTTCCAAACAAAGAAGAATAGGTAGCAGAGTTGCTAAAGGAGAGGACTAGGAAAACTTGGGAAGACAGAACAATGGAAGAAAGACTTTTTGCTAGCCTAGAGGTGAACCCAATGCATAAATCATTGTGACAGATTCTTTCCCGAAAGGTTCAAGGTTGGGTGCAAAGGGAACTGTAGGGATGACACAAGCTAGGGATGATTTCATGCTTGTGGGTGTACCCCGGAAGCTTCATAGCATGCACAAATTGAAGACTGAGGATGGTGAATGGTTGGGAAATGTGGCAGCAACACAATAATGGAGAATAGTGAAGACTCAAAAGTTTGAATCTTCTAGTTTTTCCTTTGAAATTTTAACAAAGGGGTTGGTCGAAAAACATAAGGCCTGTGACCCTTTTTCTATCTCCTCATGGTAGCTACGTAGTAAAATTATAATGGCCATTGATGAGGTCAACATGACATCAATATATGGGACATGTGGCAGGAATATTCAACATTTTTGGGTTTCCTAATGGGCTAAATGTGGGTAACACGTGTCACCACTCAAGCGACGCTATGTGGGGCTAAGGTTGCAAGCATGACATCATCCTCGAGCCTTTATCCCAAAGGTTTATCAAAGAGTATAGGCAGAAGCAGTGGGCTAGCTTAGCACTAGATCAATTTTGTAAAGCACAGGGCCAATGAAAAATGATTTGGTCAGACCCATGAGACACATCATCCCTCGGGCATGACCCCAGAGGAAATAAAAGCGGGCAAGGGAGAAATCATTGGGATGACACTATCAGGACACATCAACGTGTATGGGAAGAACCATAAGACAATGGAAGAAGAGGAATGGCAACCCCACTAGACACGTATGCCCATAAGGATTACCCCAAAAGAAAACATAGGCACACTGGAGATATGATCGAGATAACAGATCCAAGAGATAGATTTTTTGCTGGATTTCGACAATTCCATCAAATGATTAAAAGCATTCCCAAGAGCTTATTTTATGAAGGTTTCATGTGTTAGACAACTATGGCCCTTTGGGCCTATTTCGATGAAAATGTGTTGAGACAGGAAGGTTTAGGTTAAGCCTAGGACACAATTTGTGTTGTTGTATGACTTTGGGAACGGAAGGCAAACACGTGGTGTTTGAACCATCAAGGGTTGTATCTCAAAGTGACCTAGATGTAGTTTTGTGTGCAGCTGGTGACCAAGAGGGAAGAGAAAGGTAGGCCCTCAAGGGTTAAAGGTAAAAGGGCATGCATAGAAGATTAAAGACTATGGTCACAGAACTTGGTCTTATGGGCCAAAAGGACCACAAATTGTAGAATTAAACTAAAAGGTTTGGTCCAAACATATTTTTCCATCCCTAGTCTTCCTTGCACGACATGAAGAATTAAATGAAAGGAATGACCAGGTGTCCATTCCTTGAATTAATAAGAGTTGTAGTGGCCGAAAATTCATACATGGTAGAGTGATAATGTTTCCCATACACATTTTGATTAAGATTTAATTCTGAGTATGGAAGAAAACTTTGAAGTTTTACAGAATTAATTATGTTGTAGAGGCTAAGTATTCATATGTGTCAGCAAAATGGAGACCATACACGTGCCAGAGGTTGAGTGAACCTGTCCCATATGCAAGCTTTTAATTGAATACCAATGTGCCACAACATGATTTAATTGTGGTGGTTAATGAGATGACAGGGAATGTTGTGTATTTTGTTTGTGGTGAACAAAAGGGCTCTTAAAACATTGAGCCTTGGGGGAAATATTATTGTGTGCAAAATGAAGAGTGTGAGGGGTTGTAAGTAACCAAGTGTGAGAAGAAGGATAATGGTGGTAGAGATTTGATAGTTATACATAGTGATTAAGGGTTGAGACTATAATTGATTTAATAGTAAATTGTGCAATGCAAAGAAGGACTACAGAGCAAAGAGAAAGGTGGTGTGTGTAATAAATGACCAGATTTTATATTTCTATGCATTTTTATAGGCATTTGTTTTCTCCATTTAAAAATTGTATTAAAAGCAGAATAGGTGGCTAGAGTAGGTGGTAGCCTGCATTCATAAGAGTTCAATTCCTCTTGGCAAGTAGTTCCTTACTATCTTACGGGGGCTTGGAGCCTCATGTGAGTAGGTTCTCACAAACAAATTGATGTAATTAAGTAGGAGCTTAAATTACATCATAATAACAAGCAGATTCGTGGTTTTATTCATTTGAGTTTAGACGTAAAAATACTTATGTCAATAGGTGTATGCTACTCAATTGATGGATTGTGTGTTCATGTGAATGGTTTACATGGATGCATATGTATTGTATTGAGAATGCTCACATAAGTAATTGCCAAGAGTGACATAAAATTAAAAATTCATCTTGGGATTCAAAACCCTCATAAATTATTGATTCACCCCCCACCCCCCCTAAATAATTCCTTATTCCAACAATTGGTATTAGAGCCAAGTTCCTTCAGGAATAGTTTAACCACTGGAAGGTAGATCTATAAGGAATCATGTCTAGACAAGAGAGTCATTATGCTTACTTAAGTAAGATATCAGTCTTTGATGGGACAAGCTATGCCTTTTGGAAAGTTGGGACTGAATCCTATCTCATGTCCCTAGGGGTAGATGTTTGGAGCTTTGTGTTGGTAGATTATGTTGTCCTTGCAATCCCTGCAACATTTGCAGATGGCAAAAAGGTGTACGGAAATAATGTAAAATCCAAGAATGTCATTCTCTTCAGCTTTAGTCAATCTAAAATTGTAAAGGTTATGCATTGTAAGTCAGCTAAGAAAGTATGGAACATGCTTAATCAGAGTCATGAAGGAGATGAGAAAGGTAAGCATGCCAAACTTCAAACCTTTAGAATGAGATTTGAGATCTTAAGAATGAGTGAAGAAGAAAGTATAACAAAGTATTTCCTCAGAGTTAGTGAGGTAACCAATATGATTAGAGGACTTGGTGAAGTTATCCAATAATAAGTAATTGCTCAAAAGGTTTTGAGATCTCTGCATATGAGATTCAATGCTAAGATCTCAATCAACAAGGAAATGAAAGACTTGAAGAATATCACAATGGACCAATTATTTTGTACCCTAATAGCATATGCGATGAGAGTAGGTAAAACATAATTTTGAACTAAAGGAGGCAAATTTCAAGGTGTTTAAGAAGGCTAAGAAGCACAAGGATCACCAGGAATGTTCTAGTTGTGAGTTTGATTAGGAGCTAGCTCATTTTTCTAGCAAAATAAAGCATGGATCAGGGAAGTACAAAGGCAAGTTTCCCTTCAAATGCTTTGATTATGGAGGACTTGGAATTTTTTCATCCAAGTTCCCTTACAAAGAAAATTCATAAAAGTAAAAAGATCAAAATCCCAAAGACAAAGCTCAGAAATATCAAAAGAAGAAGTTTTGCAAGAAGAAGTGGCTCTACTCCAAATAGGATGGCATTGCACTAGATTCAGATAGCGAGGATTCTTCATAGGGCGAGTCAAATAAATGCCTACTTTTGGCTCTTGAAGCTAACTCCAAGAAACAAAATGTCATGAACTCCGAAGAAGAAGAAGAGGAAGGAATAGTGGACCTTGAAGGGGAGCTCATCAGTTATATTGATGAGTTAAAGAAGGTTAGAAAAAGGAAAAAGAAACTAAAAGAGAAGATGTTGTGAGTTGAAGAAGGTATGTATAACTCAGACAATAAGGAATTTGTTTATCAAAGAGAAAAATTTGAAGAACCCATTAAAAGTAAAGAAAACTTAGCTTTATGATTAGAAGAAAAAAAAACATGTGAGAATCTAGAGGAGGAGAAAGGACTCATAAAACAGGAGTTGATGAAGAAAAAGGAGGAAATGAACTTTGAAATAGGTAAAGGAGAGATTGTGTCCCTCAAATTCAAGTTAGAGGAAGAAAAACGGAAGGAAGAAGTTCTTAATGATTTGATTCTTGAATGGGAAGAGAACTATCAGAGTCTAGAGGTAGAAATTGTCTCACTAAGAACAGTTCTTGAGAGATTAGAGACTGAGAAGGATTTGGATAATAGATTTGCTAAAGGGACGAGAAATTTAAACCATATTCTTAACAGTCAAATGTCTCTAGAGAACAAGACAAAACTGGGATATTCTGGACCATAAGAGTCTTCTAAGAAAAATATAAGCTTCAGGTCCGCAAGATTTGAAGAAACCCAGAGATATGCGAAGGTGCATCAATGAAGAATCAATGAAGAAAAACAAAAATAAAACCTGAGAGGCAAACAACATTGGAACAAGAAGTCTAACTTAGCAAAGGACTCACACTAGAGAAAAATGAACCATTCAACAAGACAACAAAGGTACTTGCAACCGGCCTACACTCATAAACACTTCAATTTTAGGTACCTAAATTTGCTTTATGGTTATTGATATAAATTCCATATCTTTGGACATAGAGCTATTAATTGCAGAAGAATCAAAGTTAAAAGAGGTGAAAATTTAAAATACAAAAAGTATCATATTTTTAGTTCTCAAAACTCACTTCCCAGGAATAAGAATCCTTTCCACCCCTGATGGATGAAGTTGAATGCTTTAAATGTAATAATTTTGGGCATAAGGCTAGTAAGTCCAAAGTCAAGTTTGATTATGCTTCTAAATATTAGTTTTCTTGACATATATCCTTTCCAAAAGTCTACAAGAAGAGTTGGAAATGTAAGAATGAGAAAATAATGGAGTGTGGACTTGCTCTATCTGCACTTGATCAAGAAAATAGACGGTATGTGGATAGAGGTTATTCTGATCACATGAATAGGGATAAGAGTAAATTCTTGTCTCTAAAGGAAAAGGACAAAGGGAATAATGTCACTTTTGGAAATAATGCTCCAACTAGAATTAAGGGAAAGGGCATAATAATACTTGATAGAAAAAGCAATGCTCAGAATGTGTTGTATGTGTAAGGAATCAAGCACAATCTACTCAATGTGATTCAAATGTTTGATGATGGCTACAACGTAACCTTTTTATTTAAAGACTGTGAGATCCAATAGGAAGAAAATGGTAAGCTAGTGGGAAAGGAAGTAATGACTCACAATAATGTATATTTGTGTGATGACTCGAAAGTGAGCTATTATCTGAATAAGACAAATCATACTTGGTTGTGGCATAAGATACTTGGTCATATAAATTCTGACAAGTTGATAAAAATCAACAAGCTAGAAACACTAAGAGAATTGCCAAGATTGTCAAAGCTTCATGACTCAATTGGAAAGCCTTGTCAATTTGGTAAGCTAGCAAGGACTCAATTCAAGACAAAGGAGTTCTCAACCTCTAAATCTCTAGATTTGATTCACATTGATATCTATGGCTCAACTAAGACAAAAATACCAAGAAGAGAAAGACACTTTATTATGTTTATTGGTAACTTTACTAGAGCCATGTGGATAATTCTTTTGAAAGAGAAGTTATAAGCCTTGAAAAATTTCAAGATATTCAAAGCTCAGTTGAGAATGAGAAATATATAAAGATAAAATTCTTAAGATTAGATAGAGGTGGAGAATTCACTTCAAGAGAGTTTTAAGAGTATTGTAATGAGCATGGAATAAGGAGGCAGTGCTTAGTGGCTAGAACTCCACAACAAAATGGAGTAGTAGAGAGAAAGAACATAACAATTCAAGAGATGGCTAGAGCTATAATTGATGAGGTAGATGTACTACACACATTTTGGGGAGAAGCAACACAAGTAGCAATATATTTAGAAAACAGAGCACAACTCAGGCTTAATAGTGATAAGACTCCTTATGAGTTATGGAAAGGGAGACCAGCATGAACGAAACACTTCAAGGTGTTTGGAAGAAAATACTTTATCAAAATAAATGATAAAATATTGGGAAATTTGCCTCTCGAGTTGATGAAAGTATGTTCCTTAGATACTTAGTCAAAAGAAAAGGTTAAAAGTGCTTTAACAAGAGAAAAAATGGTTTAATATTGCATTGGCATCGTAGTGGATGAAATACTACCATGATTATAGCCATCCAAAGAAAATGTAAGCTCAAATGGATAAGGAAGTTCACCCACCAGATTCTTAGACCAGAATGAGGAAGAGGAAGATGATGAAGATAAAGAAATGAGTACAACACCAAGGCCCAAAACTCCTTCCAGGTATGTGCATAAACAACATCTAGAAAGTCAAATTATTGGTGATCAAAGACTTGAATTTCAAAATATAAGGGAGTTCCTTGGTAGTCGAAGTTGCACTAACCTTACCCTGCTGTCACAAATTGAGCCTAAAAATCTCAGTTAGGAAAGTGAAGATAAATCCTAGGTGAAAGAAATGAATGAAGAATTAGATTAGATTAATAAGAATGACACCTGGGAACTTGTTCCAAGATCCAAAGAGAAAAATGATGTTATGCTCTTAACCTGCAAGAAGATGCCAGAATTCCAAATATACAAAGAAATACAACCCATAACACAAAACAAAATGAGAAAAACAACAAGTATTTTATTATTCAGAGATGAAAGTAATGTTCACTTGCCTCTTCAAGGGGGCAACCTCCAGTAGAGCAGAGATAGATTACAAAATAGGACATGAAACTCCTCAATGGGGAGTCTCTACTCTTTATATAGGATTCATACATGCAATACCATGGGTCAGTACCATGGTT